>OZ026620.1:91236886-91285886 GCA_964020975.1 Hermodice carunculata | reverse complement strand
CATTTTGGCCGCACAGGGCAGGGTCCAAGGAGCCCAGATCCAGTCCCAAATTGCGCCACAGTTCCCAGTATTTCCTCTATACTCTTATGAAGGTGGGGTAAATGGAGTCATTTTTTGCTCTTTGTGCATTATGAAAAACTTGACCTCCAATACTCCCATATTTGAGTACCTTGGGACCCTTGATGGGCCCATTTTGACATTTTGGCCGCACAGGGCAGGGTCCAAGGAGCCCAGATCCAGTCCCAAATTGGCGCCACAGTTCCCAGTATTTCCTCTATACTCTTATGAAGGTGGGTAAATGGAGTCATTTTTTGCTCTTTGTGCATTATGAAAAACTTGACCTCCAATACTCCATATTTGAGTACCTGGGACCCTTGATGGGCCCATAGATTAGACATTTTGGCCGCACAGGGCAGGGTCCAAGGAGCCCAGATCCAGTCCCAAATTGGCGCCACAGTTCCCAGTATTTCCTCTATACTCTTATGAAGGTGGGGTAAATGGAGTCATTTTTTGCTCTTTGTGCATTATGAAAAACTTGACCTCCAATACTCCCATATTTGAGTACCTGGGACCCTTGATGGGCCCATTTTGACATTTTGGCCGCACAGGGCAGGGTCCAAGGAGCCCAGATCCAGTCCCAAATTGGCGCCACAGTTCCCAGTATTTCCTCTATACTCTTATGAAGGTGGGGTAAATGGAGTCATTTTTTGCTCTTTGTGCATTATGAAAAACTTGACCTCCAATACTCCCATATTTGAGTACCTGGGACCCTTGATGGGCCCATTTTGACATTTTGGCCGCACAGGGCAGGGTCCAAGGAGCCCAGATCCAGTCCCAAATTGGCGCCACAGTTCCCAGTATTTCCTCTATACTCTTATGAAGGTGGGGTAAATGGAGTCATTTTTTGCTCTTTGTGCATTATGAAAAACTTGACCTCCAATACTCCCATATTTGAGTACCTGGGACCCTTGATGGGCCCATTTTGACATTTTGGCCGCACAGGGCAGGGTCCAAGGAGCCCAGATCCAGTCCCAAATTGGCGCCACAGTTCCCAGTATTTCCTCTATACTCTTATGAAGGTGGGGTAAATGAGTCATTTTTTGCTCTTTGTGCATTATGAAAAACTTGACCTCCAATACTCCCATATTTGAGTACCTGGGACCCTTGATGGGCCCATTTTGACATTTTGGCCGCACAGGGCAGGGTCCAAGGAGCCCAGATCCAGTCCCAAATTGGCGCCACAGTTCCCAGTATTTCCTCTATACTCTTATGAAGGTGGGGTAAATGGAGTCATTTTTTGCTCTTTGTGCATTATGAAAAACTTGACCTCCAATACTCCCATATTTGAGTACCTGGGACCCTTGATGGGCCCATTTTGACATTTTGGCCGCACAGGGCAGGGTCCAAGGAGCCCAGATCCAGTCCCAAATTGGCGCCACAGTTCCCAGTATTTCCTCTATACTCTTATGAAGGTGGGGTAAATGGAGTCATTTTTTGCTCTTTGTGCATTATGAAAAACTTGACCTCCAATACTCCCATATTTGAGTACCTGGGACCCTTGATGGGCCCATTTTGACATTTTGGCCGCACAGGGCAGGGTCCAAGGAGCCCAGATCCAGTCCCAAATTGGCGCCACAGTTCCCAGTATTTCCTCTATACTCTTATGAAGGTGGGGTAAATGGAGTCATTTTTTGCTCTTTGTGCATTATGAAAAACTTGACCTCCAATACTCCCATATTTGAGTACCTGGGACCCTTGATGGGCCCATTTTGACATTTTGGCCGCACAGGGCAGGGTCCAAGGAGCCCAGATCCAGTCCCAAATTGGCGCCACAGTTCCCAGTATTTCCTCTATACTCTTATGAAGGTGGGGTAAATGGAGTCATTTTTTGCTCTTTGTGCATTATGAAAAACTTGACCTCCAATACTCCCATATTTGAGTACCTGGGACCCTTGATGGGCCCATTTTGACATTTTGGCCGCACAGGGCAGGGTCCAAGGAGCCCAGATCCAGTCCCAAATTGGCGCCACAGTTCCCAGTATTTCCTCTATACTCTTATGAAGGTGGGGTAAATGGAGTCATTTTTTGCTCTTTGTGCATTATGAAAAACTTGACCTCCAATACTCCCATATTTGAGTACCTGGGACCCTTGATGGGCCCATTTTGACATTTTGGCCGCACAGGGCAGGGTCCAAGGAGCCCAGATCCAGTCCCAAATTGGCGCCACAGTTCCCAGTATTTCCTCTATACTCTTATGAAGGTGGGGTAAATGGAGTCATTTTTTGCTCTTTGTGCATTATGAAAAACTTGACCTCCAATACTCCCATATTTGAGTACCTGGGACCCTTGATGGGCCCATTTTGACATTTTGGCCGCACAGGGCAGGGTCCAAGGAGCCCAGATCCAGTCCCAAATTGGCGCCACAGTTCCCAGTATTTCCTCTATACTCTTATGAAGGTGGGGTAAATGGAGTCATTTTTTGCTCTTTGTGCATTATGAAAAACTTGACCTCCAATACTCCCATATTTGAGTACCTGGGACCCTTGATGGGCCCATTTTGACATTTTGGCCGCACAGGGCAGGGTCCAAGGAGCCCAGATCCAGTCCCAAATTGGCGCCACAGTTCCCAGTATTTCCTCTATACTCTTATGAAGGTGGGGTAAATGGAGTCATTTTTTGCTCTTTGTGCATTATGAAAAACTTGACCTCCAATACTCCCATATTTGAGTACCTGGGACCCTTGATGGGCCCATTTTGACATTTTGGCCGCACAGGGCAGGGTCCAAGGAGCCCAGATCCAGTCCCAAATTGGCGCCACAGTTCCCAGTATTTCCTCTATACTCTTATGAAGGTGGGGTAAATGGAGTCATTTTTGCTCTTTGTGCATTATGAAAAACTTGACCTCCAATACTCCCATATTTGAGTACCTGGGACCCTTGATGGGCCCATTTTGACATTTTGGCCGCACAGGGCAGGGTCCAAGGAGCCCAGATCCAGTCCCAAATTGGCGCCACAGTTCCCAGTATTTCCTCTATACTCTTATGAAGGTGGGGTAAATGGAGTCATTTTTTGCTCTTTGTGCATTATGAAAAACTTGACCTCCAATACTCCCATATTTGAGTACCTGGGACCCTTGATGGGCCCATTTTGACATTTTGGCCGCACAGGGCAGGGTCCAAGGAGCCCAGATCCAGTCCCAAATTGGCGCCACAGTTCCCAGTATTTCCTCTATACTCTTATGAAGGTGGGGTAAATGGAGTCATTTTTTGCTCTTTGTGCATTATGAAAAACTTGACCTCCAATACTCCCATATTTGAGTACCTGGGACCCTTGATGGGCCCATTTTGACATTTTGGCCGCACAGGGCAGGGTCCAAGGAGCCCAGATCCAGTCCCAAATTGGCGCCACAGTTCCCAGTATTTCCTCTATACTCTTATGAAGGTGGGGTAAATGGAGTCATTTTTTGCTCTTTGTGCATTATGAAAAACTTGACCTCCAATACTCCCATATTTGAGTACCTGGGACCCTTGATGGGCCCATTTTGACATTTTGGCCGCACAGGGCAGGGTCCAAGGAGCCCAGATCCAGTCCCAAATTGGCGCCACAGTTCCCAGTATTTCCTCTATACTCTTATGAAGGTGGGGTAAATGGAGTCATTTTTTGCTCTTTGTGCATTATGAAAAACTTGACCTCCAATACTCCCATATTTGAGTACCTGGGACCCTTGATGGGCCCATTTTGACATTTTGGCCGCACAGGGCAGGGTCCAAGGAGCCCAGATCCAGTCCCAAATTGGCGCCACAGTTCCCAGTATTTCCTCTATACTCTTATGAAGGTGGGGTAAATGGAGTCATTTTTTGCTCTTTGTGCATTATGAAAAACTTGACCTCCAATACTCCCATATTTGAGTACCTGGGACCCTTGATGGGCCCATTTTGACATTTTGGCCGCACAGGGCAGGGTCCAAGGAGCCCAGATCCAGTCCCAAATTGGCGCCACAGTTCCCAGTATTTCCTCTATACTCTTATGAAGGTGGGGTAAATGGAGTCATTTTTTGCTCTTTGTGCATTATGAAAAACTTGACCTCCAATACTCCCATATTTGAGTACCTGGGACCCTTGATGGGCCCATTTTGACATTTTGGCCGCACAGGGCAGGGTCCAAGGAGCCCAGATCCAGTCCCAAATTGGCGCCACAGTTCCCAGTATTTCCTCTATACTCTTATGAAGGTGGGGTAAATGGAGTCATTTTTTGCTCTTTGTGCATTATGAAAAACTTGACCTCCAATACTCCCATATTTGAGTACCTGGGACCCTTGATGGGCCCATTTTGACATTTTGGCCGCACAGGGCAGGGTCCAAGGAGCCCAGATCCAGTCCCAAATTGGCGCCACAGTTCCCAGTATTTCCTCTATACTCTTATGAAGGTGGGGTAAATGGAGTCATTTTTTGCTCTTTGTGCATTATGAAAAACTTGACCTCCAATACTCCCATATTTGAGTACCTGGGACCCTTGATGGGCCCATTTTGACATTTTGGCCGCACAGGGCAGGGTCCAAGGAGCCCAGATCCAGTCCCAAATTGGCGCCACAGTTCCCAGTATTTCCTCTATACTCTTATGAAGGTGGGGTAAATGGAGTCATTTTTTGCTCTTTGTGCATTATGAAAAACTTGACCTCCAATACTCCCATATTTGAGTACCTGGGACCCTTGATGGGCCCATTTTGACATTTTGGCCGCACAGGGCAGGGTCCAAGGAGCCCAGATCCAGTCCCAAATTGGCGCCACAGTTCCCAGTATTTCCTCTATACTCTTATGAAGGTGGGGTAAATGGAGTCATTTTTTGCTCTTTGTGCATTATGAAAAACTTGACCTCCAATACTCCCATATTTGAGTACCTGGGACCCTTGATGGGCCCATTTTGACATTTTGGCCGCACAGGGCAGGGTCCAAGGAGCCCAGATCCAGTCCCAAATTGGCGCCACAGTTCCCAGTATTTCCTCTATACTCTTATGAAGGTGGGGTAAATGGAGTCATTTTTTGCTCTTTGTGCATTATGAAAAACTTGACCTCCAATACTCCCATATTTGAGTACCTGGGACCCTTGATGGGCCCATTTTGACATTTTGGCCGCACAGGGCAGGGTCCAAGGAGCCCAGATCCAGTCCCAAATTGGCGCCACAGTTCCCAGTATTTCCTCTATACTCTTATGAAGGTGGGGTAAATGGAGTCATTTTTTGCTCTTTGTGCATTATGAAAAACTTGACCTCCAATACTCCCATATTTGAGTACCTGGGACCCTTGATGGGCCCATTTTGACATTTTGGCCGCACAGGGCAGGGTCCAAGGAGCCCAGATCCAGTCCCAAATTGGCGCCACAGTTCCCAGTATTTCCTCTATACTCTTATGAAGGTGGGGTAAATGGAGTCATTTTTTGCTCTTTGTGCATTATGAAAAACTTGACCTCCAATACTCCCATATTTGAGTACCTGGGACCCTTGATGGGCCCATTTTGACATTTTGGCCGCACAGGGCAGGGTCCAAGGAGCCCAGATCCAGTCCCAAATTGGCGCCACAGTTCCCAGTATTTCCTCTATACTCTTATGAAGGTGGGGTAAATGGAGTCATTTTTTGCTCTTTGTGCATTATGAAAAACTTGACCTCCAATACTCCCATATTTGAGTACCTGGGACCCTTGATGGGCCCATTTTGACATTTTGGCCGCACAGGGCAGGGTCCAAGGAGCCCAGATCCAGTCCCAAATTGGCGCCACAGTTCCCAGTATTTCCTCTATACTCTTATGAAGGTGGGGTAAATGGAGTCATTTTTTGCTCTTTGTGCATTATGAAAAACTTGACCTCCAATACTCCCATATTTGAGTACCTGGGACCCTTGATGGGCCCATTTTGACATTTTGGCCGCACAGGGCAGGGTCCAAGGAGCCCAGATCCAGTCCCAAATTGGCGCCACAGTTCCCAGTATTTCCTCTATACTCTTATGAAGGTGGGGTAAATGGAGTCATTTTTTGCTCTTTGTGCATTATGAAAAACTTGACCTCCAATACTCCCATATTTGAGTACCTGGGACCCTTGATGGGCCCATTTTGACATTTTGGCCGCACAGGGCAGGGTCCAAGGAGCCCAGATCCAGTCCCAAATTGGCGCCACAGTTCCCAGTATTTCCTCTATACTCTTATGAAGGTGGGGTAAATGGAGTCATTTTTTGCTCTTTGTGCATTATGAAAAACTTGACCTCCAATACTCCCATATTTGAGTACCTGGGACCCTTGATGGGCCCATTTTGACATTTTGGCCGCACAGGGCAGGGTCCAAGGAGCCCAGATCCAGTCCCAAATTGGCGCCACAGTTCCCAGTATTTCCTCTATACTCTTATGAAGGTGGGGTAAATGGAGTCATTTTTTGCTCTTTGTGCATTATGAAAAACTTGACCTCCAATACTCCCATATTTGAGTACCTGGGACCCTTGATGGGCCCATTTTGACATTTTGGCCGCACAGGGCAGGGTCCAAGGAGCCCAGATCCAGTCCCAAATTGGCGCCACAGTTCCCAGTATTTCCTCTATACTCTTATGAAGGTGGGGTAAATGGAGTCATTTTTTGCTCTTTGTGCATTATGAAAAACTTGACCTCCAATACTCCCATATTTGAGTACCTGGGACCCTTGATGGGCCCATTTTGACATTTTGGCCGCACAGGGCAGGGTCCAAGGAGCCCAGATCCAGTCCCAAATTGGCGCCACAGTTCCCAGTATTTCCTCTATACTCTTATGAAGGTGGGGTAAATGGAGTCATTTTTTGCTCTTTGTGCATTATGAAAAACTTGACCTCCAATACTCCCATATTTGAGTACCTGGGACCCTTGATGGGCCCATTTTGACATTTTGGCCGCACAGGGCAGGGTCCAAGGAGCCCAGATCCAGTCCCAAATTGGCGCCACAGTTCCCAGTATTTCCTCTATACTCTTATGAAGGTGGGGTAAATGGAGTCATTTTTTGCTCTTTGTGCATTATGAAAAACTTGACCTCCAATACTCCCATATTTGAGTACCTGGGACCCTTGATGGGCCCATTTTGACATTTTGGCCGCACAGGGCAGGGTCCAAGGAGCCCAGATCCAGTCCCAAATTGGCGCCACAGTTCCCAGTATTTCCTCTATACTCTTATGAAGGTGGGGTAAATGGAGTCATTTTTTGCTCTTTGTGCATTATGAAAAACTTGACCTCCAATACTCCCATATTTGAGTACCTGGGACCCTTGATGGGCCCATTTTGACATTTTGGCCGCACAGGGCAGGGTCCAAGGAGCCCAGATCCAGTCCCAAATTGGCGCCACAGTTCCCAGTATTTCCTCTATACTCTTATGAAGGTGGGGTAAATGGAGTCATTTTTTGCTCTTTGTGCATTATGAAAAACTTGACCTCCAATACTCCCATATTTGAGTACCTGGGACCCTTGATGGGCCCATTTTGACATTTTGGCCGCACAGGGCAGGGTCCAAGGAGCCCAGATCCAGTCCCAAATTGGCGCCACAGTTCCCAGTATTTCCTCTATACTCTTATGAAGGTGGGGTAAATGGAGTCATTTTTTGCTCTTTGTGCATTATGAAAAACTTGACCTCCAATACTCCCATATTTGAGTACCTGGGACCCTTGATGGGCCCATTTTGACATTTTGGCCGCACAGGGCAGGGTCCAAGGAGCCCAGATCCAGTCCCAAATTGGCGCCACAGTTCCCAGTATTTCCTCTATACTCTTATGAAGGTGGGGTAAATGGAGTCATTTTTTGCTCTTTGTGCATTATGAAAAACTTGACCTCCAATACTCCCATATTTGAGTACCTGGGACCCTTGATGGGCCCATTTTGACATTTTGGCCGCACAGGGCAGGGTCCAAGGAGCCCAGATCCAGTCCCAAATTGGCGCCACAGTTCCCAGTATTTCCTCTATACTCTTATGAAGGTGGGGTAAATGGAGTCATTTTTTGCTCTTTGTGCATTATGAAAAACTTGACCTCCAATACTCCCATATTTGAGTACCTGGGACCCTTGATGGGCCCATTTTGACATTTTGGCCGCACAGGGCAGGGTCCAAGGAGCCCAGATCCAGTCCCAAATTGGCGCCACAGTTCCCAGTATTTCCTCTATACTCTTATGAAGGTGGGGTAAATGGAGTCATTTTTTGCTCTTTGTGCATTATGAAAAACTTGACCTCCAATACTCCCATATTTGAGTACCTGGGACCCTTGATGGGCCCATTTTGACATTTTGGCCGCACAGGGCAGGGTCCAAGGAGCCCAGATCCAGTCCCAAATTGGCGCCACAGTTCCCAGTATTTCCTCTATACTCTTATGAAGGTGGGGTAAATGGAGTCATTTTTTGCTCTTTGTGCATTATGAAAAACTTGACCTCCAATACTCCCATATTTGAGTACCTGGGACCCTTGATGGGCCCATTTTGACATTTTGGCCGCACAGGGCAGGGTCCAAGGAGCCCAGATCCAGTCCCAAATTGGCGCCACAGTTCCCAGTATTTCCTCTATACTCTTATGAAGGTGGGGTAAATGGAGTCATTTTTTGCTCTTTGTGCATTATGAAAAACTTGACCTCCAATACTCCCATATTTGAGTACCTGGGACCCTTGATGGGCCCATTTTGACATTTTGGCCGCACAGGGCAGGGTCCAAGGAGCCCAGATCCAGTCCCAAATTGGCGCCACAGTTCCCAGTATTTCCTCTATACTCTTATGAAGGTGGGGTAAATGGAGTCATTTTTTGCTCTTTGTGCATTATGAAAAACTTGACCTCCAATACTCCCATATTTGAGTACCTGGGACCCTTGATGGGCCCATTTTGACATTTTGGCCGCACAGGGCAGGGTCCAAGGAGCCCAGATCCAGTCCCAAATTGGCGCCACAGTTCCCAGTATTTCCTCTATACTCTTATGAAGGTGGGGTAAATGGAGTCATTTTTTGCTCTTTGTGCATTATGAAAAACTTGACCTCCAATACTCCCATATTTGAGTACCTGGGACCCTTGATGGGCCCATTTTGACATTTTGGCCGCACAGGGCAGGGTCCAAGGAGCCCAGATCCAGTCCCAAATTGGCGCCACAGTTCCCAGTATTTCCTCTATACTCTTATGAAGGTGGGGTAAATGGAGTCATTTTTTGCTCTTTGTGCATTATGAAAAACTTGACCTCCAATACTCCCATATTTGAGTACCTGGGACCCTTGATGGGCCCATTTTGACACTGCAGTAGGAAGACCACTACTATCTATTATTGTTTTGAAGTTATTCAAGATTTAGGTATGTGTATTTGCTTAATTTTCACTAATTAATATATGATTATACGCGTAAGAGATACATGAGTAAGGTACAGTTATGAGTTGTACGTTGAAACACTGTGAGGCGATCTCTGGTTAAAATAATAAATGGCACTGTAATCTGCTAAACTAATCGGATTTTTTTTTTTCAAAAATAGTCACCGTAGTTTTACCAAATTTCAATCAAGATAATGGACCAGGTTCCTTTTGAAAAGTTGCTTCCTTTGATAATAGTTCAACTTTTTATGAAACTTTTAATGTGTTCATTTGAAGGCCGTCTGAGTGGCGTCAACCCTGACGACGTTACTGCGATATCTCAAAAATATATTGACCTCAGCTTTACCCACATTTTTGCAAGATATGCATTTAATTATAGAACCAGGTTCCTATTTTGCTTCCTCTTTTTATTCATATATGTTTTATGAATTTTTAACTTATATATTTCAAGGCCGTCTGAGAGGCACACAAGGGGTCGACGCTATCGTGATATGGCAACAAGGATCCCTTGCAATTTTTATCAGAGATGCAGATCATAATGGACCACGTTCCTATTGAAAACCAGCTTCCTCTTATTATTTTTAAAAATAATGAAACTTTTGAAGTTTTTATTGAAGGCCGTCTGAGTGGCACACAAATGAGAAATCTTGTTACCATATTATCTAAAGAAGGATCCATTGCAGCTTCATAAAATTTTGGGGGCAGTTACACTGTATTATGGCACCTGTGAAGTCTTAAGAAAGAAAAAAATGAGGTGGAAAATTGTGGGCGCCGAGGGTAATCCGTTCTCTGAACGCTATTTTGATGTTTTATGTTGTTCCTGTTTGTCACAGTGTTCTGGCAGGGGTATCAAGAAGCAAAGATATCGCTTTGTCACTGTACGTATTTACAGTATTCACTTAGATCAAAAGTTTAATGGTAAAGGAATGGGAGAAAGAAAAACCAGAAATTTATAAGATTATCGTTTTGTTTTGTTTTTTTACATAAGAGGAAGAGACTGATTTTCAGATTAATTTGAAGATTGATAGTGTTTCATTTTAAGCTCTATACTGACTTATGTGGAATATAAGGTACAAAGTGGACTCATAGGAAGAAGGTGGTGTAACTGTTGCACAGAAACTGACTACAGAATGGATATTGAAAACAAAATTATTGTCATTAATTGTAGAATTAAAGTATCAATTTTGTGTTTAAATAATTCAATAAAACATACACAAATTATTAACTATTAATAAATGTGTCTTCTTTAATTTGCTCTTTGTGGTTTAAAATTAAAACTTGTACCTGAATGCCATGACATTAACTTGCAATCTCGGTAATACCCGATCGGTTCTCTGATATTAAGTACTTCAGGGGCTCCAGTTTCTCGCTTTTGAGGGAAATCTCCCTCTTTTTCTTATTTTCTTTTTAACCAAGTATCTATCTCTTTCACTTTTTACTGAATATCTCCAGCGTTTCACACATTTATAAATTGTACTTTCTTCACAGAAAATGGAAACCGGAGAAGTCTTAAATAACCCAAAATGCAGGAAATGTGGTGCAAAATTTCTCTGTGTCCGAGAATTCTCTAATGTATAAAAGCATGCATGTATAGATGGATGAATGAATGAATGAATGAATGAATGAATGAATGAATGCACTTTATTTTTGTTTTTCAAATAAACATGGTATTTTTCAGACGGCGAGACAATACAATTCAGTATTAAAGTATATGTGATACAAACATGACAATGTCACAAGCCATGCAATACAACATATGCAATACAATTCAGAGTGACAAGGATAAGAACAAAAAAAAAACAAAAAAACGTCAATACAAGGTAAGGTGCACATGCCCCATTATAAGGACCAGATCACATCTTCAACTTCAACCTAGCAAAAAAACTTCCATCGATACCCATGCTTTCCACATCCTCGCATCGCTTATGGACTTTATAGGCCTATAGGTAACTAACAATAATTGGTTTCATAGCCTCATAAAATGTTTCGAAGCCATGGCTCAATTAGGCTTCAACACATCTCAATACAAGATTTTATGACACTATCAACCAATTGACTCTAGGCTTGTGCACACACATTAAACTTTAAAGGCGAGCATAACATGTTGTTTTGTGTTTTGTGTGATAAGCTGGAATTGGAAGTTATTGTCTGCCAGCTTCACATATTTTCAGACTGTCCGCCAGATGGCGGAACGTCCCAAGGATGAAATTGATCGCCAGCAGACAATAAAAAAATCACATTTACTTTGAAGGAAACAAAATATAGTGAACTTTATTACCGATTTGGTCTTAAATTATAAAGTTGACTCATCTTCTCTGATAAACTGGAAGTTATTGTCTATGGTAATAATATTGTAATATTTATGTAATCATTCCATTGTTTATTTTAGATGTTGGAATGAGTGTAAAGGCAACATACCTGACAGAGGTGTGATTGTGTAATATACATACTTCAATGTGAAAAAAGTCTAGTCTCTATCTTATGGAAGGAATAGTGTCGGGAAGGATTGGTGCAGAAAAAAAATTTGAAGTTTCAAACTTTTTTCACACAGAATATAGGACGTCAGTGTATATAAACAGATAAAGTTGAAATTAAAATTTTAAATCCGTGTCTCTTTTTTGCAGATGACATATTCTATTATGAAAAAAATGGTAATCATAGGTCCTGAGAAGGGTGCTGAGAATTTGGGACTGGGTCTGGACTCCTTGGACCCTGCCCTGTGCGGCCAAATTGTCAAAATGGGCCCATCAAGGGTCCCAGGTACTCAAATATGGGAGTATTGGAGGTCAAGTTTTTCATAATGCACAAAGAGCAAAAAACGACTCCATTTACCCAACCTTCATAAGAGTATAGAGGAAATACTGGGAACTGTGGCGCCAATTTGGGACTGGATCTGGGCTCCTTGGACCCTGCCCTGTGCGGCCAAATTGTCAAAATGGGCCCATCAAGGGTCCCAGGTACTCAAATATGGGAGTATTGGAGGTCCAGTTTTTCATAATGCACAATAAGCGAAAAATGACTCCATTTACCCCACCTTCATAAGGGTATAGAGGAAATACTGGGAAGAGTGCCGCCAATTTGGGACTGGATCTGGATTTATTTGACCCTGCCCTGTGCGGCCAAATTGTCAAAATGGGCCCATCAAGGGTCCCAGGTACTCAAATATGGGAGTATTGGAGGTCAAGTTTTTCAAAATGCACAAAGAGCGAAAAATGACTCCATTTACCCCACCTTCATAAGGGTATAGAGGAAATACTGGGAAGAGTGCCGCCAATTTGGGACTGGATCTGGATTTATTTGACCCTGCCCTGTGCGGCCAAATTGTCAAAATGGGCCCATCAAGGGTCCCAGGTACTCAAATATGGGAGTATTGGAGGTTCAAGTTTTTCATAATGCACAAAGAGCGAAAAATGACTCCATTTACCCCACCTTCATAAGGGGTATAGAGGAAATACTGGGAAGAGTGCCGCCAATTTGGACTGGATCTGGATTTCTTTGACCCTGCCCTGTGCGGCCAAATTATCGAAATGGGCCCATCAAGGGTCCCAGGTACTCAAATATGGGAGTATTGGAGGTCAAGTTTTTCATAATGCACAAAGAGCAAAAATGACTCCATTTACCCCACCTTCATAAGAGTATAGAGGAAATACTGAGAACTGTGGCGCCAATTGGGACTGGATCTGGATTTATTTGACCCTGCCCTGTGCGGCCAAATTGTCCAAAATGGGCCCATCATGGGTCCCAGGTACTCAAATATGGGAGTATTGGAGGTCAAGTTTTTCATAATGCACAAAGAGCGAAAAATGACTTCATTTACCCCACCATCATAAGGGTATAGAGGAACTACTGGGAAGAGTGCCGCCAATTTGGGACTGGATCTGGATTTTTTTGACCTTGCCCTGTGCGGCCAAATTGTCAAAATGGGCCCATCAAGGGTCCAGGTACTCAAATATGGGAGTATTGGAGGTCCAGTTTTTCATAATGCACAAAGAGCGAAAAATGACTCCATTTACCCCACCTTCATAAGGGTATAGAGGAAATACTGGGAAGAGTGCCGCCAATTTGGGACTGGATCTGGATTTCTTTTACTCTGCCCTGTGCGGCCAAATTGTCAAAATGGGCCCATCAAGGGTCCCAGGTACTCAAATATGGGAGTATTGGAGGTCCAGTTTTTCATAATGCACAAAGAGCGAAAAATGACTCCATTTACCCCCACCTTCATAAGGGTATAGAGGAAATACTGGGTAGAGTGCCGCCAATTTGGGACTGGATCTGGATTTCTTTGTCCCTGCCCTGTGCGGCAAATTGTCAAAATGGGCCCATCAAGGGTCCCAGGTACTCAAATATGGGAGTATTGGAGGTCAAGTTTTTCATAAGCACAAAGAGCAAAAAATGACTCCATTTACCCCACCTTCATAAGGGTATAGAGGAAATACTGGGAAGAGTGCCGCCAATTTGGGACTGGATCTGGGCTCCCTGGACCCTGCCCTGTGCGGCCAAATTGTCAAAATGGGCCCATCAAGGGTCACAGGTACTCAAATATGGGAGTATTGGAGGTCAAGTTTTTCATAATGCACAAAGAGCGAAAAATGACTCCATTTACCCCACCTTCATAAGGGTATAGAGGAAATACTGGGAAGAGTGCCGCCAATTTGGGACTGGATCTGGATTTCTTTGGACCCTACCCTGTGCGGCCAAATTGTCAAAATGGGCCCATCATGGGTCCCAGGTACTCAAATATGGGAGTATTGGAGGTCAAGTTTTTCATAATGCACAAAGAGCAAAAAATGACTCCATTTAACCCCCACCTTCATAAGGGTATAGAGGAAATACTGGGTAGAGTGCCGCCAATTTGGGACTGGATCTGGATTTATTTGACCCTGCCCTGTGCGGCCAAATTGTCAAAATGGGCCCATCAAGGGTCCCAGGTATTCAAATATGGGAGTGTTGGAGGTCAAGTTTTTCATAATGCACAAAGAGCGAAAAATGACTCCATTTACCCCACCTTCATAAGGGTATAGAGGAAATACTGTCAGATATATTGTTTGTCGTTCTTGCCACTTAGATTTGTTTGAACATTTTATATTTCCAGACCTAGCAAGTGTTTTTTTTTAAACATCATTAAGTTATACATGGGGGGGGGGGTGATTTCTGTATTAGTTCCAATTGTCTTTTTGTTTTAAGGCTTTTGAAACTAGGAGACGCAGAAAATTGTCGCTTATTAGGCCTAAACCTATTTCGGCGCATTCTGTGGGAACCATGGACGTGACTTGTGAAAAATGAAAGTATTGAGTGTTGGAGAGGGTGTTTTGTTTTGTTTTGTTTTGTTTTGTTTGTTTGTTTGTTTGTTTGTTTGTTTTCACTCACAGAGTTAAACACTTGTCAACACTTTTATTTACCATTTGCTTGATATATTTGACGACAATTGTTTCCCTTTTCAACTCACAACAAAAAAACGCAACTGTCTCTTAAAAGTACAGACGGTATAGTTCTGCTAAAGCAGAAACTTAACCAGGTCAGCAAATATGTTTGGATCGATTGCAGGACTACTGCATTACTGCATAAATTGGAATTGAAATATAAAATACCAGTATGCTCGTTTATAACAAAGCCCGCAGGAGATTGAAGCAATAATATATTCTGGGAGATGAAACTTAAGAATTAAATCATTACTGTTGTCTTGGAATTCAAATGAGTGCCAACGAATCTTCCAATCTTACTGTACATTTGTGAGAAAAGGCCACGAAGGCAGCTGCAAAATTGAAACAAACTATCTGCATGAAACAATGGATTGGGTTTTTCAATTGAATTAACTGTTTTCGAAAAAAAAAAAAAACAAAAACAAAAACAAAGCAAAAGATAAAAACTTATTTTCCCGGTGTACTTTTGCATGTGAAGCATGCATGGGTTCCATAAATGAAACCCGGAAAACTTTGCCCTTGTGATATTTCTAATCATATTAATTATCCTTTTGAAAAGTTACACCTGCGTTATTTCAAATTTGTCTCGGTGCAGGCAAAAAAGCGAGTGATTCTGCTGTTTTTTAGTGAACAGGGATAATACCCACTATTTGAAACTCAATTTTTGCACAAATATCAAAATACTGGTTTAGAAGGGTTAACCTCAACCTCGAATGTTTTCTATGTATTATATCTACAACCTTGGTTCAGTGCCATTTCTTTCAGACATCGGGTTTCTGTTACCTTGAATAACCTAGCTTATAATACTGACCGATTTCCCATCGAAAATTGAGAGTTTCAATAACAAATTTTGTCTTGTTTTATATCCAAATCATAATTTTATATGTTTATGCAAATCATAAGTTTATATGTTTGTGTCTTTGACAAATGTACAAATTGATTATTAAGAACGCTTTACTTGTAATGGTATCAAAATATGGACCTGAAAGTCGTTAAAATTTACGATGTCGCGCACGGGGGATCGTCACACATGTAAAATGAGCAAAAAAAAAAAAAAAAAATAGGAAAATCATTTTGGCTTGTTTGTAGGCCCACTAAATTGATCCCAATGCAGTATGTGACCAAGAGAAAATGACAAAAGATGGATTTTGTAAACCCGGACAAAGCGCACCCTCCTAAGAAAAAAAACAGCCATATCACTTAAATTTGGATAGGTCTGTAGCCTACCTGTATCGTGGCAAGGGAATTTTTCATACTGAAATTATTGCAAAACTTTGAATGACACGCACATTAACAATCAATAAACTATGTTTTGATAAAAGGGACACCGCATCATATTTTTGTCTATAAATGGCCACCTTTGCCCGAACTCTCATTCACATGGTTTTGATCCAAAATGGATCAAAACCGTTTATGCATTTTCATTTCCCCTTGTGGCAAAAACAATTTGATGTTCAGTGCCCCAGACAATCCCGATATCTTGGATATCGGGACTGTGTGGAGCCCCCTTAATCTGATTGACAGCTGTCAAAAGTACGATACAAACAAAGCCTTTTTAAAAGATTTTTTTATTCAGTTGTGGGGACGTGCTCAAAGTGACCCAACCCTACGTTCATTTATGAACATAGCAACATTGTAACAAACTGGAAATAAATTACCAGAGAGACAACAAACACTCTCTCTCTCTCTCTCTCTCTCTCGCTCTCTCTCTCTCTCTCTCTCCTCTCTCTCCTCTCTCTCTCTCTCTCTCTCTCTCTCTCTCTCTCTCTCTCTCCTATCTCTACTCTCTCTCTCTCTCTCTCTCTCTCTTGCAAATCAAACGTGCTCACCTCTTTTCTATCAAACGTGTTCAATGGTAGTTATCATATACCAGTTGATTAACGATCCAAAGTACACAATTCCGGACACATTTTACATGGATAATGTATCATCATCAATGTCATTTGCTGAGGTTAAAGGTATAATTGTTGAAAACAAGTGTTTGTCTGAAAGAACAGACCTAACTACAGATTTAACTGCGTCGATTTGCTCACCTTCAATTACCACCTTCAGTTTCACTTTTGTGTCTATTAACCCAAGCCCCAATATTAGTCTCATAGCCTCATAAAATGTTTCGATGCCGTGGCTCAATTAGGACTCAAACACATCTCAATACAAGATTTGTGACACTATCAACCAATTAACTCTAGGCTTGTGCACACACATTAAACTTGAAAGGGCGAGCATAACATGTTGTTTGTGTTTTGTGTGGAATTGGAAGTTATTGTCTGCCAGCTTCACACATTTTCAGACTGTCCGCCAGATGGCGGAACGTCCGAAGGATGAAATTGATCGCCAGCAGACAATAAAAAAATCAATTTTATTATCTGTTTGGTCTTAAATTATAAAGGTGACTCATCTTCTCTGATAAACTTGAAGTTATTGTTTGCTAGCTCCACACTTCAGCAGACCGATAGGTTATCATAAAGGCGACTCATCTTCTCTGATAAGCTGGATTATTGTCTGCTAGCTTCACACGCCAGCAGTCAATAGCCCTTTATCTGCCATAAGTAATCGATAACTTTTCTTATTGTCTGCTGGCTTATCGTCTGCCAGGTTATTGTCTGCTGCCTTCACTCTGGCAGAGACTGAGGGCGCAAAATAATAGTTATGTACCAGTGCGCCCTCACTCGGGCTTTAAAGACATTAAGCCTTAAAGATTTTATGTTGATAATGTCCACTGTCGACTCTGATATTGACCAGTATAAATTATATTATACCTCTCAGTTGAGTGGCTATCCTGCAGTGTTGTGAAATAATGAACCTTTTGTGCTGATGCTCATGGGTGAAAGTAGGGCCTATCAAATCACTGTTTGCTGTCTAGTTTTGAATATCTCCCTATTTCAAATTCTATCTCCAGCATGCATTCTTTAATTTTATTTGCTGATTCCTCATTGCGAGTTTCTTCTTTGTTATGCGGAAAATATCGAGTCTTTAACCCAATCATTTAACGAACGATTTCTTTCGAATAATTTGCATGCGTGCCCATACTAGGGATTGGTCGGTCGGTACGTTTGTTTGTATTCTATATTCACGTGCTTACAGATCATTTTCCATTCCTTGTCATTTTTAGCTCTGCTGACCATAGGTCGCAGAGCTTATGCGATCACTCCTGTATGTCCTTCCGTCCGTTCTCGTTTCTGTGTCGTTTCATATCCGGATATGAGAGGAAACATTGCTGAAGGTATTGCTTATGGTGTTTGCATCGGGCAGATAGGGTAACATGGGGTAATATGGTCTCCTAAGGAATTTCTCTTGGAAAGCAAAACGTGCATCAATACAAATACAAATAACTAGCCTGCTAAATTCATTTGGCAGTAAAGACTTAAAGAATTTGGGCCAACGGTCAGATACATTTTACATTTTCCTACAAAAGCGAAAATTACGAACATGTCCATATTTCCCCCCCCCCCCCCATTTTAAAGTGAAGGTAATGTGAGCATAGCCATAAGGTAATTAGAGTTCCTGCTATTTTAAGTGGGATTTAGTGAAAGTATATCGGTTTGTACTCAAAAGGCTTGTAGGGAGTAATCAACAGCTTCATATTTTGCTCTTCATTAAATTGTCTCGAGAATTGTGCGTCAGGTTAAATGAAAATACAAAAATCTTGTAAAGTATTGACACAAAGGTGCTCATATTATCCCACAGAGAGGGTAATATAAGTAGGCCTATAGCTGATACCTGCCATTAGTTTAATGATGTATGGCAATTCGGGAGCGTAGGGCCCATCAGACGCGTACCCAACCTTTCAAGTAGGCCTAGGCCTAGGCCTAAACTTCTCTTTACCGTCGCAAGTGGGGATAGGCCTACATGTCATGGTTTAAGAACAAGAAATTCGTAGACATGTACATTGTTTTAGTTAATACAGTTAATCTTTGTGTTCACAAAAGTAATAACTGAGTGTTGTTTTCTCCTTTGTTTCAATGTAAAATCCCCTAAACATTACAGTTTTTATCTGCCAACAGATTTATCTGCAATTTTGCAAAAAAATTGCAGGTAAAAACTGTTGTGTTTTGGGGGATTTTACAGTGCCAATTCCCAAACGAGTATGTGTTCTATCTACGACCGTTTTGGATAGAACACATAGGCCAAATGCCCATGAGGATCAAGCCCCTCTCCCCGGTTTTGGCACTTTAGTCAGCTGTATGGTCGGTTTGACGTTCTGAATCTGATATCATGCCGCACTCGGGACAGCGATTCAAAATCGTCGATACCTTGCATGTTTACGTGACAACCCCTGCAAGTCATTTTATAAATAAATTTATATCATGAATGGAGGCAGAATTGCCAGTAATAGTGGGAGGCACCAGATTTTGAAACTGCTAATAACTTATTTTTTTTAATCTTATATGAAAGCACTTTCAGAGAGCATTCCAACAATACCAAAATTATTAAAATTGATAAAGTCTTTCTCGAGATATAGCAATTTATGTGATTTCCAGAGATAGGGCCAGCGGTGCGACTCAAAAATGGCCTTTTCCCAGTAAAATGGAAACAGATGTTTAATGTTCACAAAATTCATATATTTCTTGCATCAAGTCATCTTTTCATGCTTTTTAAGCATAAAGCTGTGCATTTAATGAGAATATCATTGATAATGAAGATATTTGAATATTATTTTAAAATTTCAAGGGTGCAAACTTCCTCTTCCAGACACTGGTCTTAGCCAATTTTTCAAGCGGCACACTCAAAAATGCCAATTTTCTTCCATTTTGACCGACCCAGATCTTGATAAGTTTGAGATCATCAACCTTAAAATTTCAGATAACTTTAAAAATGTATGTTACTAACAAATTCAAAATTATACACTTTCAGGGTTCATTTTAAGCAAAATTGTACAGTATGAAAGTCAAGAAATAGCTAACATTTGTGCCCCTATGATGCAAAAGCGTATCAAGGGTATAGACAACCCATGGATGAACGGGGAGATACGCAAATTCATGAGCAAGAGAGATGCAGTCAAGCAAAGAGCATCCGACTCCAAAGATCCTACAATAAAAGCTTCTCTCTTTGCACAATATAAACAGTTGAGAAATAAAATTACAAACATGTGTAAAGAAGCTAAGAAACAGTTCCTTTCAAACCTGATATTAGAAAACCTACACAATCCAAATGGATTCCAGACTCTTGGAAAAAAGCTAGGGTGACACTCATCTATAAGGCTGACAATCCACAAAACCCATCAAACTACAGGCCCATTTCAATACTTCCAGCTTTCATGAAAATTTTTGAGAGGGCTGTTCAAAGACAGATGGTCGGCTACTTAAGCAAAATTAATTTGTTGTGTAAAGAACAATCCGGATTCCGGGAGCGCCACTCGACAATGACTGCAGTGACAGATGCCACTGACTACGTGCTAAAAAACATGGACAAAGGAAACTTGACAGGAGCTGTTTACTTAGACCTAAAAAGGCGTTTGATTCGGTAGACATTGATTCATTGCTCTTTAAACTAAATTGCATTGGTATTAAAGACACAGAATTACTATGGTTTACAAACTACCTCAGGAATCGATCACAATGTGTACAGTTTATGTCAGAGACCTCGGATATTCAACAAATAAACTGTGGAGTGCCTCAAGGCTCCATACTTGGGCCCATGTTGTTTGTAATATACGTGAATGATTTACCATGTGTTATCAAACATGCAAAGATTGCACTCTATGCGGACGACACGGTGATTTTATATTCTAGCCCACGTGTTGACGATATAAAAGCATGCTTGGAGGAAGATATTCACTATCTTTTCATGTGGTTCCAAAACAATAAACTGCAATTAAATACATTCAAGTGCAAATGGATGTTATATGGTACTGCAAAAAGACTAGGAAAAGATGAGGTACCGTCTATTTCAATTGAAAATGACAAGATAGAGCATGTGAAACAATACAAATATTTAGGAGTTATTATGGACCCAACACTGAGTTGGAACGATCATATGAACTATATGTGTTCTAAACTCAGAAAAAGACTAGGTATACTACAAAGAGTTAGGGCATATATGACTCAAGAGGTAGCTATAATGCTTTATAATGCTTTTGTCGTGCCCATACTGGACTATTGTGATGTGGTATATGGAAACTGTAGAAAGGTAAATATTACTAGACTACAGCGATTGCAAAACTATGGCGGCAAAATCTTATTACAAGTTCCCTACAGAACACCATCTCAGGACATTTTTTCACGATTAAAAAACTGGCTGACCGTGAAGGAACGCATATATCTCCATGAAAGCTTGCTAATGTACAAGTGCTTAAATGGACTTTGTCCCAACTACCTGACTCATACGTTTGAGAAAGTCTGTCACAATCATACCACCAAACAGATAACAAACAATAACTTGATAGTGCCAAGATGTAGACTCTCATGTGGTCAGCGTTCATTCCACTACAGGGGAAGTTCCCTATGGAACAAGCTACCAAGTACTATTCGAGACTCTACGAGTATACAAATTTTTAAAAATAACATAGTAAACCATATTTTTAATGAGCGAAATGTTTAGATAGGCCCCTAATTGCCAAGGTTTTTAGGGAGAGAACTTGTCTGTTTTTATGATTATATGCTTTTATAAGATCATGATCACTACATATGCTTTCAACTGTTTTAGTCCTATGTATAAAGGTGTTGCCTAATGTTTTAGTCCTGTTTGCCCTGTAAATACTATGTGCGTCCATTTGTCAGGGCCTCTTTGGAAACCAGTTTCTATAACTGTAAGAGCCTCCCTGGTTAAATAAAGGATATTTTGACTTTGACTTTTGAAGACAGGGGTTGGTTGCCATGGAAGTGGTCAAAATCGGGCAAATTCACTACTTTAGCCATATGTTTTTCAAAACAATATACATGGACAGAAATCGCCGTAATATAATACACAATGCAGGAAAATAAATCTAATAAGCATCACTTCAGTGCAAAACACTATAAAATACATCAAATACTATAATTTACTAAATAATAAGTCACTATAAGGCTTGGACCTGGGATGCGACCCGCGTCCCGACACGAAAAGGGGCTTTTGCCATTTAAATGGAAAATCACCTTTTCTGCCCATAATCATAAGATACACATTGCATCATGTCACCTGTTCCTGATTTTCATACTTAAAACAGTGCACCTAATGAGAGTACCATGGATAATTAAGATATTTGAACATTATTCTGAAATTTCAAAGGTGTAAAATTCTGTTTCCAGACACTGGACTTAGCCATTTTTGTAGCCGACATCACTGAAAATGCCTATTTTTGGTCCTATCTAGAGGATCCATATCTTGAAAAGTTTTCAAAGTTGACCCTTGAAATTTCAAATATGTTTTAAACTCTGGCAGTTAACAATATATTCATATTCATACTCTTGTTAAGTTTATTTCAAGCAAAATTACATACTTTGAAAATCGATATAGGATAGGGCTGACATTGTCTTCATAGCAGGTTTCATGGGCTTTTTTCACCTGACCATCTGTTGTGAATCTTTGGAGATCCAAGCTGATTTCCTAATTTTTACTCATGATTGATGTACCAAACCCCTTGAAATGCTGCTACTTCCACATGTATCTTTGGTAAATATCAGGATGCAAAATCCATGATTCCACAGACATGCCAGCTTCTTCGCAAACAAGATCCAACAGGGGTACATCTCCTTCGCCGTCTGGTCCGTGGTTTGCCAACTGCAACATACAATGATAAAACACATTTTATACAAGGACCCTCCTGATCAAATTAAATAGTGGGCCATTTGAAAGTAAGCTATTCACCCCTAGGATTGTGATCAGTACCTTTCACTACATCATAGATGCAATGTTTTCTTCACAATACACACGTCTATCATAGCACCAGAAAGATTTGTTCCACATATAATATTAAATCTAAAAAGCTATATGATAAGCAACCACATGGATGTTTCCCCCTGTCCACCTTACCTAAAAATTGACTGCCTATACAGCCCAGCAAATACAACAAAATCACCTTTGTTGCAAACTTACTAAGGAATATGTGACACTGAACTGAAATTCTAATATATTATCTATTATTCTGATAATACTGATGCATCAGATATGATCAAAATTGATGGAAGCAACCCGAAAATGCCGTATTTGGGCAAGAAACCTGAATGCCCTATGAGCATAATTCACAACAAAATATAAAGTTGTCATGCAATATAGTGAAATTCGAATATATTATCTATTATTCTGATAATACTGATGCATCAGATATGATCAAAATTGATCGAAGCGACCCGAAAATGCCGTATTTGGGCAAGAAACCTGAATGCCCTATGAGCATAATTCACAACAAAATATAAAGTTGTCATGCAATATGACACAATAAATTCCTTTAATACAAAGTGTTAGCATCATGTGATGTACAGTGCACGACAATTTCTGGTTGTATCTAGTCAATCTAGTCAGCCAATCTTTGTTTTATAATGCACCACTGTATCTAACTTTGAGAAAAATCCATCTGAATTGTGGCAGCAAAGTGAAACTTTCCCTGTATGGTGAAGGTATCTGATTACCAATCTACCATGTAAAGGGACTGAAATTTTCTTCCAATATTGAACATGAAATCAAAACTTGTATGAAATTTTAAATCAGAGAAAGATAAAGAAAACATTAAAAGAAAGGCCAAATGTTCATGTTAACTGTGACTGTTATTTAAGTTCCAAGAATTTCCATTCACCATCGCCCCCCACCCCCCACACACACACATCATTAAGATCCATAAGAGCCCACCCCCAAAAAAACCACAAGAGACCCCAGCTCTGTAACTTTTCACCTTTGGATACACACAGTATTTAAGGACATGCATTATTCTGTTCACAACAGGCCTACATATAGGCCTATTCATAAGAATGACATAAGATTATGTTTGAAATGTTTTTTTTACATATGTTATCCTAAGAAATTTATAAATAAGTGAAAATGTATCTTTAGCAATAAACCTTCCAACATTATTAACTTACCCAACTATACCAATTCTTTTATTTGCATGTTACATGTTCAACTATTTTACTTTCCTGAAAACATGTTTGTCCATGAAGATGTCTTGAAGAAAACAACTTGTTTCTATGTGTATGGACGAAACTGGGCATACATGTATGACAAGTCCATGAACAAAATACAACACACCAGAAAGTTGAAAATATGCAAAATGTGTCACTAATTTGCAAATACTTACATTCGCTTTATTGTTTAACATTGAAAGAATAGGAACTGTTGTTTTCCTCACCATCTCATGAAGACATCGTCTACACGCGCCAGCTATGCAGCCCCTTCACAATTTTATACGCCAGTACATTGGGCACTACTTTTCAGTAATATGGTGTTAATCTTGTATTCATTGTGTTATTCTGGGTATTTTATCCCAAAAATAACTTACTTGTATACTTTTTCCCTAATGTGAACGAATCTTGTATTTTGTAAAGCTATCTGTTCAAATAAATGAACATTTACAAAGGGACTATTTTTCTTTCCTGTTTGTTGCTTTTGGGATAGACTGGTTGCCAGGTAACGGGGGCGTGGTTAGCGCTTATCTTTCTATTGATCACACACCCCTTAAACCAAGGCAATTTATGTGGAAAAAACGTTCTTTGGCGATCGTGCATCACTTGTAATTATTATCAAAAATCGACTTGCTAATGTGAGACCATGTTTATGTTTTGAAAATAATTACCTTTTTGATGTGATTTGGAAAAAATAGATATATCAGCTTTTGCCCCATGCATGAAGATAAATTTTGCATATTTTACAGTGTAGAGCGTTCCACAAAAATGTAACACATGCATACAAACAACTCCACATCTTACAGTGCACAGGATACCACACACACACAAAACAGCCATGTTGCATGTGATTTTCTTACTGGTTTACAACGAAATGTATCGTGGTCAAGTCAATACCAAGGTGCACAGACTCAGAGACCCAAAGTGCAATGGGTGGTCTCTTGGCGCATAAAGGTCATCCCTCTGGAACCATCACACACAGGTGAACCAGAGTTAATGACAATATACTTTACAACTTCCCAAATACAAGCCAGTCAAACCAAACACAACGGAGCATGAGTTCTCAACAATGAGAATCTACATGTAAGCAGTTTGCTAGTAATAACAGTGGGCATAACTGTGTCAACTAATAAAAATTTGATAATTCAATAAGCTGAAGCCACAGAATTGGTAAAATTATTTTTAGGAGCTATGCACAAATTTCACTAAACTGCAAGATTTTGAAAAGTCAAACAAGAGCCCTGTTAAATATAAAAATTGGCATCCATAGGCCTATCATAAGAAATCATGCACTTTGAAACATGCATCAAAATACATACCTGTTCATAGTCATGAAAACAGTTTTCTGCACATGGTTGCTGACAAATGCATCACCTCTGCCTGATGCAAACATATTCTCATGTTCTGTGCAACTGGATACTCTACAGTGACGAACAAGAAACATTGTGCCATCACGAAAATTAGATTTTATGAAGTTCCAGCAGATATCCATCCAGCTTAACTATTCTGGCAAATACTATCTCTAACTATTTATAATCAAAACTGTTTACCTAGGGTTCAAGGGATGGGTTCATCTTTGGTAATATGATTCAGCTGAAAATGAAATTTAAAAATTGAGTTTCAGGGGCATTATTTTTTAACTTCATAATGTAGGCCTACCTTTGATGATTTATCCTGGTACTTTCTCAGTTTCTCTGCATGACGGATGAAGGGAGTGTGATTAAAAAAAATACAAAACTAATCATGGAAGTTTTGATCTATCTGGGCCTACTTTTAATTGATTAATGCTGCTTCATTCAATGTAACGTGAGGAATTCTAACATTAATCAGTTCTGCTACTTTAAATATTTGTTTCTGGACAGGAAATAGATTTTGATTAAAAAACAACAAAACTTATATGATACAGCTAGGCCTACTTGTTAATATAACTGCTTAAACCTGCTACTTTGAATGTGTCTGTATATGACATGGCAAAAGAAATATAGTGTGATTAAAAACCAAAACTACTCTATTTCATTATGTAGGCCTACCGGCAACTGACTCTGCTTGCTACTTCCAATGTTTCTTTGCATAAAGGTGGAGAGGAGTTTGATTAGAGAAATTATAAAGACTAATTTAATTGTTTTAATTTCAAATTAAAACATTTTAAAAAGGTTTAAATGTCAAACAAACAACATGAACCACAGGCATACGAGACATCAAAATACATATTGATAAAAGAATTCTGATTGAGATTTTTTGAAAAGATCTAAATTTGTACATGTAGTTACATTAAGATTTCTTCAATATATAAAAAATGAATCTTTTTTTTTCCCTTTGGGGCAAGGGTGAAGGAGTTAATTATGTCTGTGATATCAACTTGAAATTTTGTTATTGGCAAGCAGTGCATAATTTTGCATTTAGAAATAATATTTCAGATCTCAAGCTTTTCAGTTTCATGTTACATGATTATGTTTGAATCATTTGTTTCTATTGCTGCAGTGTTGATTGAAATTTCTTAATTGATTTTCATCACGATCCATTCGAATACCAATACACTTGAGCTGAAAAGTAAGCAAGTTAACTGAATTTTTTATTTAAAAAAAAAAAAAAGCTTCAGAATAAAAACCAAGCAGGAGCCTAGAAAAAAGCACTGTCACCACCCCTTAGCCCTGCCTATCCATAATCACATAAAACAATTTTGAAGTTTCTAGAATCTACAGCAGAAGAGATATATAATTTTACTTTATTAAGAAGATTCAAAATAGGCCTATAATATACTTTAACACTGAATTCAGTGGACAAGTTGATAATGTTTATGCCTGAGGAACATTCATGGGCGTGTTATGCTTACTTTAGCCTCCAACAGACTTTATTTGGTCAGAATGTCACTACATATGAGAAAAACATCACCTGCTGTTTCCGTTTCAGCGCTATGCTATTAATTATTGTTCACATGTGTCCTTGATTATCGCTCACCTGCTACAGCCGGCATGAACAGCAAAGCGAGTTGGGATTATAATCCGTCATCATCTTAGCTAATTTAAAGCCATCGGTGATCAAACATCACACTTAACTAATCTAAATAAATACTGGAAACATTCTGGGATAATATTTTTCTGCTTCGAACAGAATTCATTAATTTGCAGCTCTATGAAAATATGGCTTGGCTTTTTTCCGTTAGGCTGGTAGCAGACGCTTTTTCTGACACTAAACTACTCTAAAACCATTCTAGGGACCTTTATTTTCAAGTTTTTATTGAACAAATGGGCTGTTTTTGATCGTGGACGATGCAAAAAAATTGATGACAAATCTCAGTGACGAAGAGCGTATTCACCTCACCTACTGACGCCATGATTGGAAGCCAAACTGACGCGTCGCCGCTATTCATACGGACATGGTCTCTACAGAGCTTCTTCGCATCGGCGTTTTTTATTTTCGTAAAAAGCGGTTTTTACCACTAGAAAGCTGGTATTCTGAGCTTTAAAAATCCGTTTGATCCTAAATTTGTTGACACAGTTAACAATTTTTGCGAAAAGTATTAAGTTTTAATTAAAAATGATTTAAGATTCGAAATTCACGGAGGAAAAGGATCAAACGGATTAAGAATCTTCACGTTGCTAGCTTTGTAATGACAGGTCAATGATGACAAATGATCCAGTCTGTGTGATGCGAAACTCCATGGAAAATAGCATGTTTTTGTGTGCTGTGCTCGGAAAGGTTGTCCCCGCGACCGCCGTAAGGCATATTTTACCCTTTTTTCAGGGTGGGATAGGTTGAGAACGGAAACCTTAATACTAAAATGAGTTATGTTGGCTGAAAGCAGATGTTATGTTCTTTCTCACAAGTGTAAACACAACAAGTTTAATTACGTTCATCGGCAACAAAATACTCCTCATCTACACATGTATTAGGAAATTTTGCAATCGTTTTAACATGGTGCAACATGCAGACAGCATCAGCGTGCCACGCCCTACCAGTAAGACAGATGACTGTCCCGTATTGAGAGGTTCTGTTTCTACAACCTAAATTCTGTAAAAATGATCGGAAATAGACGTGGGCACTACAAAAGCTTGCAGAATTTTGCCAAAAGTAACGTTGGCCACAGAAATTGCAGTCCAATCAAGATCTGTGTTGCCAATTTCCCATTTAGAAATCCTTGTCCCCTGCCCGGGACTGCATGCATGGAAACCAAGGTACCTGGACTCTGGAGTGTGACTCACAACTGGGAAAGTGATTCATATATTTTCAGTTGGAACCAGAAAGTTTACATAAACCAAACTTCACAGAAGTGCACAGGAAAGTGCTGAGAAAACACAGAAACAGACTATTGGTTACAAGATATTCAGTAAGCGACTTTGTGAGTTCCTGAAAATTCTTTGGTGTAGAAATGGAAACTGAGGCCACAGAGGTTAATTCTGCATGTCAGGCCAGAGTTATGGAAGGAGCCAAACCAGTCTTCTTTGTGCAGTCTTTGACCAATGTCTAAGTGTACCTGGCTGTGGCTGATGTAATCCCTGCTGAAATGATACCAGGAGTCCAAAGGGCTTGACATGATTTCCCAAGTGGAGAGAGAAAAGTTAAGAATGAATTGGAAACTTACCAACTGTGAGACAGTCATACCCAGAAACGATTACCCTCAGTAGGACCTCAACATAATTTTTTTTGGTTGGTATTTACATGAGCTGTTCTACGTCCTCTCTTGTTTTCCACCAAGTTAACTATCTTGTGCTTCTCCAGAGCATATTTATTTGGCATCAATGTGGACAATTAAGACAAATACCTAGTTTTTTCACTCAAGACAGGTTTCCCGCCATTACAGCTTACGTGGTCAACAAAGACTTGTCCGGGGATTCTCATTATATCGCCGTGCCAGCAAAAAAGTTGGGGAATATATTCCACACTCCCAGCAAAACTTTCAAAAGCCTGAGAGCTAGGGCAGGGAGAAAAGTACTGTCCACTGGTGCGATAATCATAGGAGATAGCCAGAGAAATGTAGCCAATGATTCCATCACAGGGTTACTCAGTAATCAAGGCAAGGACAATGGCCATATTGGTATCATGGACCAAGGCAAAGACAATACCCATTTTAGTAACATGGACCAAGGTACTATGCCCCCTGAGGAGGTTGACAAAGTTAATTCAACTCCACCAAGGAGGAAGACTAGGTCTATGTAACGTAAGTCTGATCAGCCTTTTGTAACAGACAACTCTAGTGAAGCAAGAACCCCCAACAAAATCGCAATATGTCCAAGCCAACTACATCTGTGAATACTAGGGCGGTTCCCAAGTCATCAGAGAAACTTCACAAGCAGAAGAGAAAACCGAAAACTAAACGTAAGGGAGATAAAGCTAAGCTAAACCATGACAATTCTATAACACAAGTCAAGAGTAGCCTCAGCAAGAGTAATCATTCTGATGTTGATTTGCATGTGGGAGAGGATAATGATTCTCAAAGGTCAGAATCAGAACTTACAAAGAAGAAGGGTAATAAAAGTCAGAGGTCAAAGGTCAATTAAACCAGCAACAAGCCCAGTAAGAGGAACAATACGCAGAGTGATGAGAATAATACCAAGACTACTGACAAAGCTATGGGCACAGCGAACTGTAACCACAAGAGACAACATACAGCACCCATGATACAATGTATGACATGCATACAATGGTTCCATTATGATTGTGTGGGAGAGATTGAGGAGAAGGTAGGGCCAGTATGGAATTGCTGTTTCTGCAGATGTGGCCCCAAAACAACAGCCCAAAATTTTAGATGAAGTGGTACCACTAAAAGAACTGCTTGTGAGCTTCCAACAAAACAATCTTGACCTTATCAAACAACTCTCCACTAAAACTGTGCATTGTTTTCAGCTGCAACATGAAAATGCTGACCTGATGGATCTTGTATATAACCTCAAATGTCAAGCAGCTAAGTCAGACTCGTTCAGCGACACCTTGGTATTAGGTGATTTGATCCTCCGGGACATCACATGCAATGATAAAAGGACAACCGTAAAATGCCTAAAACAAGTATCCATAGATACTGTACATAAAGCCCTAACAAAAGAAAATGGCAAATATGACAATATAGTGATCCATGTAGGCACCAATGACTGCAGAACAGACGATGATGTAGAAAGTATCCTCAGTCAATTTAGACTGGTCTCACAGGGTGCCTGAAACATAGCATCCCAGGTACAAATTTCGAGCATTTGCCCCAGAACTGACGATGCCAAAGCCAAAGAATGCACAGAAATTGTAAACCTGGAACTGGAAGCATTCTCTAGCAAGCAAGATGTCAAGTTCATAAACAATGACATGAAATTCCGTCTAGCCAACAGCACCATCAATGAGGGTGCTGTTCATCCTGATGGCCTGCATCTGTCATCATATGGATCGAAGAAGCTGATTGCAAACATAAGCATAGGAAGTCTACACATTCCCAATCACGATTCGCAACACCATGTGAGCACTAGAGGCAAACGTGGGTCATCCAATGGGACTCATAACGGTCCTGGCCGCAAGAATCCGCATGGGTCAAGAAAGTATAAGGGTTGCAGCTATAACAGAGGAAACATGAAATGAGTATCTATGCCTCAAATACATGGGTGATGATAGGATCAGATGAATTACATTGGATTACAAAATTAAAGTTATAACTAAAAATGCACAAAAGGGTACAAAGAATTCAAGAGCCTATTGGTGAGTGTTGCCTAGGCTGAATGGTAGTAACTCTTATCCCATGAATATTTGTGACCCGCACGACAACAGCTGCATTATCAATGATCCCAAAGAGATCAGTAGGATTCTAGGGGATTATTGGCGAAGTTTGGGTGGATCAAATAAGTCTGCAAATACACACAATGAGGTCCAGATGAAGGTAGAGGAACTGAATAACCTCACTAGTAATACTGACGACCTCTGTGATGTTTTAATAGACTCCGACGTTGTTAAGCAATCAATTATAAGACTGAAAAACGGTAAAGCAGCGGGAATAGATTGAGTGTATAATGAATTTCTGAAACATGGTGAAAATAATATGGTTTTTTCATTAGTCAAGATATTCAAATTATGCAAATTGTTGGAGGAATACCCCGATGATTGGTTTAAAGGTCTGGTTAAGCCCCTGCTTAAAGATGGAAACCTACTAATCTAAATAATCATCATGGCATTAGTCTTACCTCAAATGTATATAAAGTATTTGTTTCAGTCATGGAGAAGTGGTTCATGCATTTTTTGAAGGACATAATTCTCTAGGAGAATGCCATGGTGCATATCACAAAGGTCAGAAACTAGAGGACCATTATTTTATGTAGCCTCAGGAAAGCAAGCAATAAAAAGACCTGCCTTGCAGTTTTAGATACTCGGAAGGCTTTTGAGACGTTGAATAAGGATCAACTTTTTCTGTCTCTATGGAACTGTGGCATCTAGGGCAAAGCATCGAGGTTCCTCAAGGGACTATACCGCAGAGGTGAAAATAAAGTAAGTTTTGGACCTATTGAGAGCGAATTGTTTCAAACAGTTAATGGTGTTGAGCAAGGATGTATTATGTCTCCAACTTTATTCTCAGTGGTAATGCAAGACCTTATTGATAGTTTACAGAGAAAGAAATTAGGTATATCTTTTGAGCGTGAAAAAATACTAGCTGTACTCTACGCTGATGATAGTTTTAATTGCCAATTCTGAAATTGAACTTGAATAAATGTTGAACATATCCGACAGATTTGCTTCTAAATGGGGTTTAAAATTTAATGGAGCCAAATGGAAAGTAAAGGTAATTGGCAAACGGTAAAACAGATCTAAAGTTTGGAAGCTTGGAGATATCCCTATTGAAGAGTGCACCAGTTATAAATACTTAGGTATACTGTTTTGCCAATCTTTATCAGATACAGGGCATGTTAAAACAAACCTGAAGTGGAAGGCAGTGTGCCTGAAATGCTGTTTGTGTAGTATTCTCGCCTCTAACGAAAACTTAAATAGAGTCTCCTTTGGGAATAGTCTTTGGAAGCACCTCATATCACCAGCGCTATCGCATGGTGGCACAGTGTGGTTAAACAACACAAAGGAAAGTGTTTCGATTCTTAATACTGTACAATATTCAGAAGCGCAGGCAATTCTACTTATTCAGAAAAAGCCTGGATTATCCGCTACCATCAGTGAGCTTGGATGGTTACCTTTGTGGATAATTTTAGACAAGCAAAGAATTAAATAATTTCATCATTTAAGATATAAATTAGATACTGCTTGTCTATGTAAAAGGGCGTTTTGAGACATGAAACAAAATTTCGTGGATAATAAGCCAAGTGTTTGGCCGTACGTCAAGGAGATGTATACGATCTTGAAAGAGGTAGGCCTGGATAGTGCTAAAGATAATCATGTGCCGAATTTGCCCCAAGTCTATCACAGACTAAGACTGAGCCTATTTCAACAAGAATTCTTTCAGGATACTAAAAAAAGCGCACCCTGTCACTATAAATATCTCAAGAATTCCACCTCTCAGGAGAAATATTTACTCAGCATGAATAATTTCGAGGTAACGAGATTGAAATTAAAAGCTAGAACATGTTGTTTAGGTTTACAGAGTGACTTGGTGTGATGGGGCATATCTAACAATGACATCTGTAAGCTATGCTGCAACAGTAAAGAAAGCCTGCAACATCTTCTTTTCACATACCCAGAGTTGAGAAATATAAGGGTCAAACATTTCCATATACTAAAGTCTGATCTAGCCAATACAAGTAACATTCAGGTATGGTCCAAGTTCTGTTTGTCATCCTTATTCTGAAAAATTTTCATATTCCTTGGATCACTGGATTTACAATTAGCTAATGGTGCTAATGACGTTTTTGACAAAGCTTGTAAAACCTGCTTACTAGAAGCATGGTGCTTATGCCGAAGTCTGCAGGCATAAGGTGAGAGACTGACCAAAATCCTCACATTGCTTTGAAGTAAAGGATTTTAGTATGTTTATTTGTCTAAACTGTGACTTTTATATTTTACATTTTACGCTTTTACTGATGTAACTTGGATGCATCGTGAGCTTACCCCGGTTCACAGTGCCCCAATTGTAAGTGGGTAGTTTTCCTAATAAATTGAAATTGAAATTGATAGGTGGGTGCATTGTCTTTGTGCGACAGACTGAGAAGCCAATGCCAAACAAGATCCACTGTGGCAGATACACAGGCACAGTGCACTACAGAGGTCAATATGACACACAACGAAAACAGACTTGTGGGAAATGCTTGATGGAAGGACATGAGAAATTTAACTGTCCAAATGACTGGGTGTGTACATTATGTAACACAGCAGAACATATAAGAGATTCGTGTCCCCAACGAATCCCCAAAGTCTGGTCAATGTACCAGAAGTAAACAGTGTCAAAGACCATGATACCTCATCAGAACAAACTGAGAAATAGGTGCCATAAATAGATGATGCTCAGGGAAAGACTAGTATTGAGGTGGAAGAGAAGGATTGACAGACAGGAGCTGTCAGTCCTGCTCCAGCTGAGAAAATCAGTAAGAAAAAAGATGGAATGAAAACCCCCAGTAAAGCAGAATAGCCTCTGAGAAAAGGTCACTCAGGCAACAGTGACATAGTGACCACAAGGTCTACAGATAAAGTTGGCAGAACCCAGGTGATACCAAAACAGAGACTATCGCCCTACCAAGACATGCCTAGTGCAACAGGTCGTACAAAATAGACTCTGAGATATGTGTGGACTGGCAACAATAAGGAGCCCATTTTTGTGGGCTCCTAACCTTGTTGTTTTCTTATTTCAAGGGACATTTGTCAATTATACTTACAACCACCATCAAATATAAATACCCAAAGCACAAATAACTTACACCTTCTAACACTAAATGTACGTGGACTTAGAGATAAGTTAAAAAGAGACACTATATTGCAATGGTGCCTTCTATGCTTTTGCAAGAAACTCACTTTACTTTACAAGGGAATATGAAAACATTGTGGCAAGTGAGTACAAGGGAAAATGGTTCCACTCCTATGGATAGAGTACTAGCTGTGGAACATTTATTTTGTTTTCACAAAATGTTGATTGTGAAATAATAGAACACTATGAGACACATGATGAAAGGTGTGTAATTTTTAATGTGAAGATAAATGAAAAAATATTTTGTATTGTTAATGTGTATGGACCAAATGATAATGCTAAAGGAAAACAATTCTATAAAGAAATAACAACTTATATTCAAGAGAAATGCTTACGTTCCTTGATTATTGGTGGTGACATGAATGATGTTATATGTGAAGAGAAAGATAGAAAAAAGAATGCACCAGCTAAAAAACACAAAACATGTATTAAAAAATTAGCGATGGTACTTAATGTGAAAGATGTTTGGAGAATAAAAACCCCTATGAAACAACAGTTTACTTGGAGAAAGATATATAGAATGAAGATATGGTAGCAAGTCACATAGACATGTGATTAATTGACCCCATATTGTATAAAGATGTATACTCCTGCGATATTAGACCAGCTGTTAAAAGTGACCATCTAGCTGTGTCGATGTAAGTAGAAGTAAGAAAAAATAAGAAAGGACCAGTGTATTGGAAGCTTAACAATTTGCTAATGAAAGAAGAATCATTTAAAGACAAAAAAAAACTGCTGTTAAATTGCAGGAAGAAGAGTGTCGGAAAATTAAGCTGGATGCCCAACAAACATGGGATATGTGTAAAGTTAAAATTAAAAAAGTTAGTATTGATTACTCTAAAAAGCGTACATCTTATCAAAGAACACAATTATCTTCTCTTGAAGAGGAGCTCTCTTCAGTGGAAAAACAGATTGGTAATTTAGATATAAATACTGACCCCACTTGTCTGATTGTACAAAAGGAAATGTTGGAGCAAGAAGTGACAAAGGTATATGAAGATCGAGCACAAAGGTGCTTTTCTTTGCTCCAGAGGTAACTGGGTAGAAAAAGGAGAAAAGCCCAGTAAATACTGTTTTGCTTGAGAGAAAACTCGACAAACAAAGAAACACATTACAAGCTGAAAAACAGATACTGGTACAGTAAATAAGCCTCATTGAGTGTTGCAAGAACAAGTGAGGTTTTATGAAAAACTATATACCAGTGAAAATCCCAATACAAATGAAATAGAGCAATACTTGAATGATGTACCAGTACATAGTGTGCTTGATGAGAAAGATAAATACGTCTGTGAAGGTGAGTTGTCAGAAATAGAATGTAAACAAGCTGCATATATGATAAAAAAGAACAAAGCTCCAGGTATGGATGACATAACTACAGAATTTTACCAATGTTTAGGGGAAAATGTAGGACACTTAGTTGTACAAAGTCCTAATTAAGGATATCAAAATGAAACACTTGTGACCCAGAATGCCTTGAGAATTGGAGGCGAGTTTATTGAATTGTGATTTAAAAATAGGAGCTTATGTCCTTGCAAAAAGGAATCAAAAAGTGCTGCATAAAATTGTTTCTACTGATCAGACGGGATACATAAAAGGATGCTATATTGGATGCAATATACGCCTCATTAATGATGTAATTGACCATGCCGATCATCTAAACTTCACTGGTGTTATTCTTTTCCTTGATTTTAGAAAAGTGTTTGATGCGCTAGAATGGGCTTTCATGAAATCGGCTTTGAAAAGATTCGGGTTTGGAGATTCCTATATAAAATGGGTCTCTGCGATGTATAATAACATCAGTAGCCATATCGTTAATAATAGTTGGATATCGACACCTATCCAATTGGATAGAGGAATACGACAAGGATGTCCCTTGTCTGCACTACTGTTCATAATCTCTGTTGAATTCCTTGCTATGGCTATACGAAATAATAACAAAATTAAAGGGCATAAAATTCCTGGAAGAAACACAACAGAAATAAGAGTAGGACAATGCGCAGATGATACAACTTTGTTCATCCGCGATGAAATTTCAGTAACTGCGTGTTGTTTAAACATTGTAAAATATTTTGGCTTATTTTCAGGCTTATGTCTTAACCTGAACAAGACAGAAGGACTTAGGATTGGGAAAAAAACTGAAGAAAAGCGACACCGGAGGTATTCAATGACCTAACCAACCAATAAAAGCATTGGGTATATACTTTGGGTATGATAACCCACAATGTGAACATCATTCTAAACTGGTCTCTACAGTTCTACGAAACAGGAAAAAAAATTAACTCTATATGGTAAAACATTATTTATAAAGACGTTGGCAGTATCTCAAGTTATCTTGAATGCAAGTGTATTACCTGTCCCGAAAAATACTGTTAGACAAATCAATAAAATTATTTTTGAATACCTTTGGAATAGTAAAAGGGATAGAATAGAAAAGAAATGTTCTTATTGGAAACTACGAAACAGCAGGAATTAAGATGGTTGATATGTAAAGCTTGTTTGACTCTTTACATGTTAAATGGATACAGCGTCTCCACTCTGGTGAAGACGCAACTTGGAAAGTGTTACCAATATGGTGGTTGAGTTTTTTTGGGAAAGACAATTTGGTATTTAAAATGAATATTAAACATATGAAGGACCTGAAAAGTATAATTAAAGTTAATAGATTACCAATTTTCTGTGAACAAATGATTAATGCTTGGCTCAGGATAAGAAAGTTAAACAGAACTCCCACAAAGTGTGGAGAAATAAGAAAAGAAGTGATTTGGGGAAAAAGAAGCATTCTATTTAATAATAAGCCCTTTTTTCCAGTATAGAATAAATGATGGTATAATTTACATTAACGATTTGTAAAATGAACATAATGAATTTGATCAGCAAGACTTATATAAAAAAAAGGTTAGTAATAAAAGTAACTGGTTTTCAGAGATAAATATATTACTCCAAGCTCTTCCAAAAGGCATGGAAATATATTTTAAATTCACAAACCTCAATAGTTACCTCAGTTCGCGTTGATCCTAATACTTTATATACTCCATGGAAAAAGAAGTCTTGTTTTTCTTTCGGTTAAAGACAATCTTTGTTATAAAATTATTTTAGAACATAAGGTTGAAAAACCATATGTTGAAAAAATGTGGGTTATCGTGTTTGATATTAGTAACTTTAGATGGGATGCACTGTGGAAATTTATATATATTTTGGATTGAGCGAAAACAAGATAAAGCAATTTCGGTTTAAACTGACACACTTTATATTACCATCTGGTCAGTTATTACACAAGTGGAAGCTTAAAGCTACTCCTTTTTGTATATTCTGTGATTGTATTGTTTCTTATGACATTTATTTTTCAATTGTACGAAACAAGATATATTATGGCAAAATGTGAAAAAAGCATTTAAGTTGTTAGGATTTGAAAATTTAGACCTCTGTTTGAAGACATTAATTTTAGGGCTACAAAATTGAAAATGGAAGTTACTATTGGTTAAATTAAATTATACCACTTATTTGTTTTGTCATTTTTAAAAGTTTTTGTATCAAACAGGATGGGAAAAAATGTGGATGTTTATATATTATGTAAGAAAAAGCTAGGATATCGAAGTAAAATCTCAGAAGTAATTAATAAATATAAAAGCGTGAAATTTATTAAATTTGTTTCGGTTCTGTAAACTCGTTTCATTCTGCCGATGAAATGAGGAAATATTGTAGGGCAGATATTAAAGAAATAAACAGTTGATGACAAAAGGAAAAAAATTAGGGCAAAATGAAAATTGAATCCTCGTGCCTGCACCCCAATTCAACGGCACCCATTTGCCGACCGCATTGAACATTTTATAAGGTTCGTATGTATCGCCGAACAAGTTGCATGGTCGCGCTTAAGAAACAAAATTACTGGTGTCGTTAATCTGTCAAACCAAATCCCCAGAGTTGTTTGCCTGCCTGCGCGCTTGATCACCCAAGCGCAGCTGATCAGGCGCACAGGCAGGCAAACAACGAAAGGGGTTTGGTTTAAACAGATTAACGACAAGGTTATTATGTATCTATCCCCTACGGTCCATTGAGAGAGAAAAAAAAGGACAATTTATATCATTTGCAGCTCACTACTTTATTTCACCACATTGCATCGGACTTCGCCACAGTCATGCGGCGCGCATGAATAGAAAATTCAAACAAAGAAAAGCAGTCAACCATAAACCTAACGGAGTGACTGTTTTCACCGTACGGAGAGAATAGCGTTTTGTCTATTTTCACCGTACGGTCAGAATTGTGTTTTGTCTATTTTCACCGTACGGTGATGATAGAGTTTGGACTTTGGTCTGTATTCGTTGTGCGGTGAGAATAGGGGCTGCTTTATTTCTTCCGTGCGGCAATAGTAGAGAAGTCAACCAGGGAAGAATATTTTGGAAAAGCATTGTGTCATGATATGGCACACAAAGAGAATTGCAACCAACATTTGCTGAATTAATTAAAAGGCCTTAACTTCCCAGTTTGAACTTTGAGCATGGTTTATAATGAGATAGGTTGAGGTTGTGTTATTTCAGCTTTTATTATCTAACAGCTTTTATAGAGCCAACACTCTGTATTTTTTATGTGAAAAGGCAAAAATTTAAGTGACAAAACGGCCTTTTCACAATTGAGTGTACCCAAGTGCCTTAAAACTAGTTACGGCCATGTAGCATCAAACCAAACACAGGTAAATTAACTTAGATTACACTCCATTAATGGACATGTTCCCACAAGCAAAATTTTAAAAAAAGTAAAAATCCGTCAAGATTTAGCGAAAATATAGTCATTTATACACCCCGAAATGTTCACTTTTGGGGTGTACGGAGAGCCAATTTTGTTTTTACTGACACTCATATTATTTTGTACATAAATCCAAACCATTTTGTTCTAATTACGTTTGCAGGTCACTTAACCTGGAGTCTGCATCGACTGTATGAATTTGTGGCAAAATGTCTGAAAATACAGTTTTTGTTACGATTTTTTTGTTTATTTTATTCCATACATTCAACACCCTGAAAAATTACAGTTTTTACATTTTTAAGTTACAGGTTGAGCTCATGATAGTACTAACCACTTTTTAAAAGAATATTAGATTTACATGGTTCACAATTGGTTTCCAAGTTCAGAGTTCTACCTGAAAAATGAAGGTCACATTTTCTGTAAATTTCTGTAGTGCCCGTACCCCCACTTGCTATCTTTTTTACGTCATTTTGCATCAAGACCTCACACACTAAATTTTATAGGGACACTGAGCCATATCAAATCCATTATTAATTTGGTGGCTGGTAGGAATCTTAAAAGATAGACACCTTAATTTAACATGAAATGTAGTGTCCGTACCCCCATGTAGTGTCCGTACCCCATAGAGAACAAGCAATATCTTTAATGCAAGATTCACATGGATATAAAAACCTGTGCAAAGAATACCTTGATATTCAGGCAAAAATGCAGGATATTGTTATTTCAGGACTGTAACTCACATAGTGTGGTATCACAGGCGTTTAAATGTTTTTAAAAATGAGGAAAATAAAAGACAATTTCTAACTATTGTTTGAAGTGTACTATGATAAGGGTAAATACTTCTAAAAAGATGTGCTTCTGAGAAGAAAAAAAAATGAGGATCTACAAACAAAATATTCTACTCAATTGTCCACATAACAATAGGAAGTAACGTAAGAACACTAACAAGAGTTATAGAAAGCCTATTCTGTAGTGTCAGTACCAGACAATTGCCCGGTAGAGGGGAAAATAAATGACTGGATTACATGCAAGTCTCCTCAAAGTATCAATCCTGAATCTATGAGCAAACAACATGCTAAACCTGGCTGACTGAATCAAGTTGGATGCTCTATTGCTTGCAAACCCCCATTAATTGGCCATCTTCACCTCTTTTGAACCAATTCATGACCAGTAAAGAACATTTATTTCGCTACCATCCATCAAGATCTTGTCCTCTTTGATGAAAAAAAATCATAACAGGTATACTTATACACTATGTACTTCACAAGTTATGATGGCAAAACCAAAACAGAGGACCATTTTCAATATATATGCATTTTATTGTGTAACTGTAGTGTCCGTACCCCGCTTGATGTTTCCCAGGTAGCAGGCAAAATTAATGGTTGGATCACATGTAAGTTTACTCAATGTATCAATCCTGAAAACATGACAAAATAAAATGTTGAACTTGGCTGACTGAATCCATTTGGGTGTTCTATTGCCTGCAAGTTAGATGTATCTCCTTATGACTTAGTTAAGGATCGTATAAGAAAAGAAGAAAAAAAAACACGAAGCAACGAAAATGAAAGGGTGGGTAGAGTGAATTTATATACATCAATTTGAGATGTTGAAAAGCCAAACATTCAATGCTGTCACGGTGCAAAGGAAATTGGTCCCCTTTCCTATGACTATACTATGAAGCTAGCTATCTCCCTAAACTAAGCATTTTTCTCCAATCTTAATTTGCCTCAGTTCTATGTGACAAGCCATAACCATATATTTGCACAAAGGCTCTCAATTTCTATTTTCCAAATGGTGAAAATAGAGCCGCCATATTCCTCACCGTGAAAATATACCAAACTGTACCATCACCACCATACAGTGAAAATAGACCAAGCCCTATCCTCACCGTACGGTGAAAATAGACAAAACTCCTTCCAAACGCTATTCTCACCGCACGGTGAAAATAGACCAAACGCTATTCTCACCGTATGGTGAAAATAGACCAAGCCCTATCCTCACCGTACGGTGAAAATAGACAAAACTCCTTCCAAACGCTATTCTCACCGCACGGTGAAAATAGACCAAACGCTATTCTCACCGTATGGTGAAAATAGACAAAACTCTATCCTCACCGTACGGTGAAAATAGACAAAACTCCTTCCAAACGCTATTCTCACCGCACGGTGAAAATAGACCAAACGCTATTCTCACCGTATACGGTGAAAATAGCATCGTCCTAAACCTAATGTAATGGCGGATTTTTTTGAACGGCCGTCGCTTCAGCCCAAATTCTCGACGAAGAGTCACTTTTTATTATTTCCATGTGGGATTAATTTGGTTGAGAGGAGAATTGGAGGGTCACGTTGCCTTGGAATGTTGCACCAGCAAACATTCCAAAGTATGCACCCGCAAAGCTCAACTGACTGAGGGCCATCAGATTGGCCCCATCACTGACTGCAGTCTGCAGCATTGCGAACATTACCCGAACTTTGATGAAGGAATGGGGCTATGGCTGCCTGCTCCGCCAGCGTGGACAAACGATGAAGAGAGTCTGGGGAGTGGTTTGGACTGATGTTACAGGTCTCTGAGTCTGAATAGAAGAACAATTTCCCTGGAGAATATTGCACATGCTGTTGATTTCAGCTTGCTGTTGCATAATTGTTCGCGGACTGCACATTTTAGTGAAGCTGCTGAATGATGGTTGGTGGGACACCCTTGGAGTCTTCAGTGCTGGTGAAAAAAATAGTTGACCTTTGGCCTATAGTCATACCAAATAAATTAAAAAAAAAAAATGGAATTGATTCCTGTCATATTCGGAAAACCATATCTCTGATTTTACAAATATGGTCAAAAGTAGTCCCACTATACATTTTGTGACGTCAAAATGATTAATGCGAGTGACCTATAATGGGTTTTTTTTTTGTGTTAACGGGATTATCGCCGAGATCTCGTTTGCTTTTGTTTTGAATTTCCCGCGTTTCTCTTTGCCACAGTAATGCCGAGCATATGAGAATAAAATTTAAACAACAAAGAAAAGCGGTCAACCATAGCCTTAATGGCGGAATTTTTTGAACAGTACAAAATACCGACAAAAAGTCACTTTTTTATTATTTTTATATGGATTTTATTTGGTGGAGAGGAGAATTGGAAGGCAACGTTGCCCTGGGATGTTGTACCAGCAAACATTCCAAATATGTTGATACAAATAGATCAAAACAATAAACCACTCTTCGACTCTGCTGTTGAGGGTTGACACGTGTCATGCGAAAAAAAAAAACTAATCCACATAGGCCTAGATGTTTGAGATTTTTTCTTGTGGTTACCCACATGTATCTCTCGTCCTGAGGCTGAAGCACGTCTTTGTGGATCCAAATTGTACAAACATTATATATCAAGGTATTTATTTGTTGGAAATTTATTCCCTGAAAAGCTTTTTCAGAAATTGAAAATACAGATGCCTGCTTGACACCAAACCGCAGGCTGTACTTGCTCCATATTGTAGGCCTAGAAGTGGTGTGGATTTGAGATAGGTAAGTACCAGTAGCTCTTTGGGTGATTGAATTCCGAAACTGTCGCTTAATTATATTTACAGGCTATAGTCTTTTTTTGTAACACGTGCCCCAATGGGTTCTGCTACCAGCATCTAAGTAAAGAATGCCATATTCTTTATTTTTCTCCGTTCCTACTAATGCTACAGTCCTCTGCACAAGATTCATGAAACCTGTGGGTCCTGCATTTGTTACAATAAAACAGGTTTTTTTTGGGGGGGGGGGGGTTGCATCATTTTCTGCGCCATAAACAAATTTACATAAACCACATTGCCACCCTGTTTGCTCAACTGGACTTTCGGGCACAGAGGATCTCTAGCTTTTTGCTTTAGTTTTGTTTCGTTCCATACGGTTTCTTTTCCAACCCCTCTATATTGGCTTCATAGTATCAACCATTAATGATCGAGCTTCTAGCTCTCTAGAGCCACTGGATGATGCTCTCATGGGGTGCACTGGCAATGTGACTGAATAATAGTTGGTCTATCTTCAGAAGTTTCTGTGAGATACGCCACTGATAATTGATTGGTCTGCATGGTGTCCACTTCTTCATGATTGTGGATGTCTTGTGTTCCATATTGTCTGTTGTTCTGAGGTCTGGTGCTGCAACATTCTGCGCTTCACTACCAGGTCTTTCACCAACTGTTCTTTCATCATCTGTTGATCCAATGTATGATGTATCAATTTCTGGTACATCAACGTCTTCCGTTACATAATCTGCCGATCCAACATCAGATTCTGTTTGAGCAGGTGTATTTCCTCTATTGTGTGGCTTTTTGACATATCTAACACGCTGTTCCACTGTAGTTGTGTAAAACTTGCAGATAATGGTAGTTTCGTTCACACGCTGAATACAATGGGTGTTTATTGCACCTTCTACTGCTGGTATTAATTGCCATTCCTAAAATACACCAATCTCTTGGCAAACTGAGTTAATTGCGTTCCTGTCCATGACACAATGACTGATCCTGGTGGTCATTGTAGATAAAACTTCTGCAAATATTTCAGCATCTGTAACCACTGACTGTTCTGTAATGTTACTCAGGATGTTTCGATGTACCATACTCTTAACATTACCCCCAAGGGCATCGTTTGGCCCTTTACCGTGACTGGTTGAGAAAAAGTTCCAGGTGAGACCTATGTCTAGCTTGAACTGCAAGACTGTGCATAGAAAGAATATGTACCTATTCTTGAATTGGCTAGATAGTCCATCAATTCATATGTTAATGGATATCACAGATGGTTGATTCCGGAGAATATCAAGGATGGTGCTATATAAGTAAATGCCCACACTGCGACTTTGTCATGTGTGACAGTGTCTGAGATGACAATTCTTGACTTGGTATCTCCTCTGTGGTACCACATGATTGTGTACACTGTGATTTGTCTTCTGTGCAAGTGAGCACTTTGAGGCTCATCTTGACAATATACTGAAAAGTTCTCAACAAAGTCCATTCGCAACAAAAATCTCTGCGAGGATTCATGGAGTGTTGCCTCCTAAGCAGACTTTCTTTGGGCGATATACTGTGTTAGCCCCCAGCTGGGGGGTAGTAGACCGCCAAGAACGGATGTTTAGCAGGCAACATGGAGTGCCTCTGCTTTGTGACTTTCAAATGCCGCCACCTGTTTTCCTTTCACATAGACGAGCCACTTGAACTTGTCCATTTGACCTTCAAGTATTACTAAAGCATCTGCAACAGTGCCGGTCTTACCTTCACCTTTTACTTAATATTTTTTTCGTGAAATATTTGCAGAAGTTTTATCTACAATGACCACCAGGATCAGTCATTGTGTCATGGACAGGAACGCAATTAACAATTATTGACATTGGAGTTATACTGGCATGTGCATACATTGTGTGGTAGATCACAGACCAGCAAACATGAGGAGGCCGAAGCTCATAAAACGTGGTTCTACCAAGGTCATACTCTGGACACTCCTTCTGGAATAACAGGAAGCACCCTTCTACCATTATTATCAGATGCCTCTTTTGTATTGTTTCCTTTGACCACCGTTATTCTTTACAGTTACATAATCGGCCTTCCCTGGTGCCATGCGACTTAGACCATCATTTTGATAAAAGTTTGACACATTCTTTGACATCTTCAGATATAGCATTTCTGTTTTTTTTTTTTTTTTTTTTGTCTTTTTTTTTTTTTTTTTTTTTGGTTTGGTGGGGTTTTTCCGGTTGAAACGGGCTTGACTTGAAGGACATCATGGGCAAGCTTTCTGACCACAACCACTCTTTTCCGAGCGCATTGTGGCATTGCTTTTTTGGCCTTTCGTGTTGCTGTACCTAATGCTTGCGGTTTGTTTGTGGCTCAATTTGCTTAGGGTAAGTTAAGGCTAAGTGGGACACTCAGGTAATAACAGATTTTGCTTTCTTCTCATCAACACTTTCGGAAAATTATTTGGTAATAGAAACACAGATATACTTTTACTGTACATGCAAACTGAAAATTATTATATTAGAACGCTGAATATTTTTTGGAAAAAATAAATTTAAAAAATTAAGTCAGGTGTCCCACTTTATCTTACATTTAAGATAAGGTGGGACATAAGCTCAGTTAAAGTGGGACACTTTTTGTCTTTTTAAAAATATGTAATCGTTTATTAAAATAATGCACATTTACTTGCTTTTCAGATCTTAGTTATGAAGTATTTACTTAACCTCATGCTTTGATTTCGGAGTAGTACATGAGAGAAGTGTCTGTGATACTTGTGTATGTGTGTACACTTTCAATTTTAACACTTTGGAGAACCCCAAAATATGATTTTATCAGTTTCATGGTAAACAAATCTAATTTGGGTAAGATCCGAAAGACGAAAGTCGACAGATCAAAGCTAAATATTACAACTGTCAATAGTGGGATTTTTAATGTCTTGGCCCTAACAACAGCTACCACACGTAAAATAAAGATCATCCAGGATGCTGTCTTCCTCTGCACATGATTCATGGTACCATATCTTACATTTCCTGCACTCTAGCCAGTCATCATGTCGCTTTTTGTCTTTGGGGTCCTTCCATCTAGTGTCACAGCCACCACATACGCTTTGTTCCGTTAAAGCAGATTGTCTGACATTTGTAGGTAGACCTACATTATTGCCAGACTTTCCTCTTTTCCATTTTGTTTTGTTTTGTTTTATTTCTCTTGCACAAATGTGAAATGCATGTCACTTGTCAGCACATTTGATGGTAATCTTTTGTTTCCTTGTACTTCTCTCACGTGTCGGCACTGGGCACAATGATGACCAAGTTACTTTGGACTCGCTTTTCTTGGGTGGGCTTGCAGGAGGCATAGCCATGTCACAGCTAAAAGTTGATGGCTGCGGTTGAGTCACTGGTTCTGCAACATCTGCTACTGGACGAAAAGTAGGCCTACTTCCCTCTACCGTCGGCAGGGTCATATCATCAGGACGGTGACGGACACATCGTCGAATTCCACTTCGCAAATGACAATTTCGTCAATGGGCAGTTTTGTCGAAACAAAACTTTGCCTAAAGTTTTATTGGTCGAAGACAATAGTGGTCGAATGATCCAAATCGCCGAACACAATAGTGGTCGAAAGGTAGTAATCAAAGTGTCAGCAATACTGCCAATAGTTCAAGTGTCCCCGAGGCTGAGAGCAGCACAAACTGTTGCACGTTTGCATGCTCTTTTGTTGCACTTGGTCGAGTGACAAAAATGCAAAGTGAAAAAATAAAATATACCTCATTTGGTTTATTGTTTTCTCTATTATTTGTCTTACACAGATCGAGGCAAACCGCCTTCATTAGCAACTAAAAAATTCCAAATTCACTGACCATTTTTCCATCATGGCGGAAGGCGGTGTGCCTCGATCAGAGACGATCCAGTATTATTCATCCACGAAAGGAAAGCCCAAGATGGCATACAAGGGATTCCGTTATACCCTGGATAGAAAAAAAGACGTCATGCTACTGGCGATGCGAAAATCGTGATTGTAGAGGCAGAACTGTCACTTGTCAGTGTCTCTGTTGCCAGACTCGGCGCAAACGCTTCTTGGGGGAACATCCCAGTTGCTCTAGAGGCTGACTGAGCAATCTCTATTGTCCTTGACTATGCCCATGCAGGAGAGAAAAAGCTAAAAGGGTCAGATTTCGTAGGTCTACGGCCTCCTGTCTTGCGCATGAATTCAAACCCACACTTGTTCCAGTTTGACTTCAGACTTTCGAACAAACTTCTGTCGGCAGGCTGCAGATAATGGGTAGTGTGGCTGGGAAAACAACATAGGCCTAAATAAGAAAATGTTCAATTAGGCCTACATGCCGCTCGCATTGTTACCAGGGTAACGTATGGTACAAGCAATTCAAAACTGTACGAGGAAATTGGATGGCTTACCTTGGCTAAATGTACGGATTTTTCTAAATTAACCCTGATGTACAAGCTGGTAAACAAACTTGCTCCTGGTAATTTATACTCTATCGTTCCTTCAGTTCAGAATACACCCACTTCTATATAACACGCCCACGTTTTGACATACCTCATTTCAGAGCGCGTGCTTAACTTTTTGATAGGTCGTTCTTTCCCTTCTGCAGTTACATTATGGGACGAATTACCACTTGATGATAGACAGTCTGAGTCACTTCAAGCATTTAACTAAGTTATGTCCACCAATTCCTGGAAGTATAGAATTTGATGAGTTAGGCAACTATGGCAGCAGATTTTGTATCCGTTCAGCACACAGCTTGCGTTTGGGAGCCAGTCAACTAAAAGTCTAAATTTTTTTTGTACACAAAATTGGTGCCATTGGCTCACATTTGTGCTCATGTGGTTCACCTGTCGAGGATGCATGGCATAATTTTTTCACTTGCCCTCTATATTTACTGTACCACGATCAAAATATTGCATTCTATTATTACTTAACTCGCCCAATTCACTTGGCAAGCAGTAATGTCTGGCTCTAATGAATGCTCTTTGTCAGGTTATGAAAATATTTTTTTTTTCAGCAATTCATGAATATATTTTTGATACTGTTCGTTTTAAAGCAACAGGCATTATAGTCAGATAAATCTATGTAACCATGAGACAGGTTGGTAATTTAGGCCTATATTTTTTCACAACAACGGAAAAACAATAATGACGTTAGATTTTCCCAATTAATTGTCATTTTGTATCGGTGCAGTTTTCAGTTGTATTATTCAGAAATAAAATATGTTTAAACCAATCACCCATCAAGTCAGAAAAAGCTAATAAGTAATGTGAATTAAGGCTCTGTAATCAACGAGACACAACCACTTAACATTCAAGGTCGGCAGCTTTAGCATCATTCACATTAAAAATGACAAGACACAAGCGCACGACACTTTCAATGAAATCCGCGAAAAAGAAGACATTGATGTCAAAATTTAAATTTCAAAGTATGAGGTTCTTCATACTTTATCTTAAATGTTGAAAAGCTATTGTTTAAGAATTGCAAGCTTTCATTTGGATCACATAACACTTTTCCCGCCATACGAAATGTTAATCCTGTGACACCGGAGGACGCAGAGCAGGTACGCACGTAAAACTTAAAAGCAGGACATGCTTCGGCGCACAAACCTGTCACTTGTGACTCCATCGAGGTCAATTTGCACTTTATATCTATTTGAAAGAGTCAATCTTGGTCTAGGAAGTGACATTTTGGACAGAAAGGAGAGTATTTTGTGCATTGTTCCAAAATTATAGCTTTATATAAAAGTACGTGAAACTTTAATAGGAAAGTTCAAAGCTTAAGCTGTTTTTCTAAAACTTTAAATTACCATTAAGCTATAAAACTTCAGGGACAACCCTGAATTATGACTCAATAGGCCTACATTGAAATCGTAACCAGTAGTGTTTATTTTCGTAAACATGATTAGGCCTACTCTTCTGCAATGTCGTTTTCCAAAAAGACATGCTTGGAATTAAAATAGAATAAATAGATTGCGGATCACATATATAGGCCTTCTTATGATAGAATATTAGTCACACAAAATTAAACAGCTTAATTCATTTTATTGATCTAGTTTTCAGATGGATGCTTGTCTAATAGTGATGCAGGGATGTATCATTTTGGGCTTAGGAAAGGCATAGAAACACGCTGGCCACCATAGTAGGCCTATTACTTGCCAAGAGAATCTGTTTGAATACTAAGTAAACAACTGATAGGCCTACATTGCAAAGATCCACTTCTACACCTTTTAAATTAAAAGTGAAAATTATGATCACACGATGAATTAACAGTTGCCATTTTCCAGATTTTCTGTAATTTTGTAGAAGTATGTATTACGTACCGTAACCTACAGTGGGACTGGTGACGTTGTATATTAGCGAACCCCTGAATTGCAACCTACAAGGCTACAGGTCATAATATTTTATGCAATTTGAAACTGAGGTGCTCAAAATATTTCATATGCGCAACCAACGTGCCACAAAGTCAAAAATAAGGTAGTTTGTCAAAATAAAATAGGCCTACTACCACCAAGCCTTGCACGGATTATCTGTGCAAGTGTTGATCGTGGTATTTGAATCTTTTAGGTTCATTTTGACGTTTTATTAGAACTGAGAGAAGTTTAAATATTATGTCTGACTTCTTCATATTGTTCTTAATACAATGGACTTTTTGACATTTTTTTCGGAAATATTTTTTCCTGGTGTAACTGAAAGCTTATTTATTTAATCGAGACTTGGTAAGGCAAAATGAAAAAAAAATTAAAGTATCCCATATGAAAATGAAAGTGAGTACTGTGGGCTCTATGGTCCAAATTCAGGGGCTACTAAACGTCATCTGACACGATGTAGCCTACATTCACATTTACACCAATTGTTTTATCTATGCGAACAAATACAGCTTCGCCACATCGATTGGCATCCTTTACATTTCTGTTTAAAACAATTCAGGATACCTGATGGGCGAGCACTGCTTGTAATGGACATCTCATCAGCCATGGCAATGTCAGCAAAAGGGAGGATGCAAGAATATAGAATAAGAATGAAAGAAGATCCAGAAAATTATGATTTTGTAAAAAAGAAAGAAAGGCCAAGCAGAAATGTCGGCAAAGTATAGGCTTATGTCAGAAGAGGACATAAAAAAGCTCAGAGAG
>OZ026620.1:91171886-91234386 GCA_964020975.1 Hermodice carunculata | reverse complement strand
TTTCTTTTTTTTGTTTTTTTTTTGTTTGTTTTTTGTTTTTTGTTTTTTTTTGTTTTTTGTTTTTGTTTTTTTTTTTGTTTAAAGTTATCAGCCAATCATCAACCCATTGGTTGATATCTGAAAGGTCACAGTTAATTCATATGTGCAGCTGCATCTTCAGGATTATCAATTTCTAGATAAAAGCACGTATCATCTGCCAAAAGTTTGGTATTAGAACGTACAAGATCGACAATATTATTAACATATATAAGGAATAAAAGAGGGCCAAGAACTGAGCCTTGGGGTACGCCTGCACCAACCGTGACCCAATTTAAGGTTTGTCCTTGAATACTTTTGCCTTGGTAGGAATGTAGGCCTCCAAGGGTTAAGGCTGGTCTACATCTTTGTACTCCTCAGTGGGTCACACAAGTACAGGCTTGGTGTCGGGTGTCCACTGAGGGTGGGGCATGCGGAGGCTCAGGTGGAAGAGATCTGACTAATGTTAACGTCACTGGTTTTCAAAGAAATTTAGTCATATTTGGGATGGGGTTAGATTTTAAGTGCAACTGTTTCTGATTTTGGCATTCCTTATTAGTGGGTATGTATTTGAACTTACAAAACAAAGACATTTCCTGCTTCCAAAGTGACCAACAGGAAATGAGTGGAAAAATTCTAAGATTTGCCCACATCTTAACGTTTTAAATATTGAGAAATGCACATGTTGCATCAGTTGCATGCCAGCCTCCAAGAAAACAGCAGCCGTAACATCTGGTAAGTGGTCTGAGAGTGAGAGACCAGCATATTTATTATGTGTGTGAAATCTTGTATGTGTAGATGTTATAAGCTAAAGGGTGTCACAGTAGCATAGATATAGTGATTTGTATTTATTCCATTGGTATTTCTTCAGTCTTCAAATTTAGAATTCATTTTTTCCTGCCGTTGGTCAATTCTGTTTCCTGCTTATGTGTAAGTCATGTACATGTTTTATTTCATTGATACTAAATCTAGACAGTCACAGTTATGCTTTCTGTAAAACATAAGAGAATAGGAGTGTTGGGGATTTATTTTACACAAGAAAGTGGGACTAGATATATGTATGTATCAGTAATGACATATTAAAATAAGGATGGGTGAGCATGACTTCGTGCAATATTGAACATACGCTTTTGATTGACAGTGCACAGATATGTACAGAGTCAGAGCATTACACTGCTGTGGAATGCTTTTTCCAGCCTGATGTTAGGCACACGGGGGGGGGGGGCGAGAATATATATAATTTACATGAGCTTTAGTGTAAACATGGATAATATAGGGGTTTACTGATATTAAGCTGCCATTACCTGTATTGTTACTTGCACAGAACGAAGTCTGATGCGTCCGCACACTCATGCAGTTGCATGTGCAAAGCCATGTTTATTATGGTTGACAGTTTTTTATGTCTTGGGCAAATGGAATCATAACCATTTAAGGATGTAACAAGTACAAATATGTGCAAGTGCTTCACTTATATACACGTAACTTAGAGTGTATACATGTATGTGTTAATTAAGCATCGAAACATGGACTGTATTGGTCATGGTTGTAACCTGCTTGGTTTACCATGTATCTTTTACAAGTGTGGATATGTTTGAACATGAATAGTGTATATGTAAACTGAAGGATTTATAAGACACCTTGTTTTATTATGAATTAAATGTACCTACTTTGTAATTAATTCTAAAGAGAAGTACTTATGAGAAGTACAGTCGTATCTGTGTTGACCTTGTGTGTCATAAGTTGGAATTTGTAGCTTGTTTAGTGGATGTAAACAAATGAAACATTTGAAGTATTTGAAACTGTTCCATTGTGTTACATGAAGAGCTTCAGCTGTTACAGTTTTATTTTTATTTCAGGGTCTTTTTTTAGGTCATTTCTGTTCATTTCTTTTCGGAAGTCTTTTCTGGAGTCCTTGTTCGGTCTTCCAGAAATTGATGGATGAAAGGACAACAGCAAATAAAGGTCGTTAAAACGTCATAAGACTTGTGTTGTCATTACCCTGCGTTACACTATTAAAACCAAGAATGCAATTTCACTTCCTGAATTTAAAAGATTAATTCTGGTTTGGAATTTTAAAGAGTCTTGCATGAACATATTTGCCAACAAGTTAACCAGTCATACATGTCTGGCCGAGCAGGAACTTATGCATGTGTGTCTTGGATATGAATTAATTGGTGAATTCCTTTGTAAAATTGTAAATTCCATAAATTTCCATATATCATATGTCACATGTTTTTATCAGTATAAGCGTATTTTACATTTTAGTTATTCTTTCATCTCTTTTTTTTTTTTTTTTTTTTTTTTTTTTGGTCCTTGTCTTTGCTTTGACCATTTCATTTTCATTTATTATCGTCTTCTTTAATGTTATTCATACTCCTTAGAATTACTCGTGCCATTATGTCACAGTTATAAGTTATAAATTCATACTTTTATTTACATATTATATTTTATGTATCTATTTTATCATGGAGCTATAGTAGCTCCATGATTTTATTTAGCCTTGGCTACTTGTATTTTATTGTCGAGTTTGATAGCCCTCGGCTAATGTTGTATGCTTATATGTGCCGACATAAAATGAAGCTTTGTATCTTGTATCCCCACCCTCACTCCACCCCCTTGTATCATTTCCTATGTTTGTTCAAAATCGCGAAACTTCCATTCCGGACAACGCGATAGTCCGGTATTTCAAGCTATTTTCCGGCTTTTAGTATTTGGTCCCTGCACAGTAACATCCGGATAATACGACAATGGTGGCCATCATGCTGCAACATGCCGCCTTGCCGATGGCCCGTTTCCAAAATTAAGTTTTAGTGTTAATGAATGAATCACATCACATGCTGACTAAGCAAAACAGTACGTTTCTATAAAGTGACCTAGGTGAACATCTCACACAAGCATTAGAGACGACAGAGTCTGAGAGGTGAGCTCTTGTTCATTTCTATGTGTTCTCTCCCAGTCTCCGTTTGTAGTCTGTAGACCATGGTACAATTGCCATGTTTTTGCAAGTGCAGTGCCGCAGCGAGGCTGAGAGGAGGCGCTTGCCTCCTCTGAATTTTGGATGATGATGTTAGGAGTTAGCATAGAAATAGTTTATTTAGCCTCAACATAACTTGTTAAGTTTGAGTTATTATGCACAACAAAAACAAAAAGACCCTATTGTAACTAAGACTTTGAGTCACTCACAGTGATAGAAGATAAGAGCATCACAGAAGGCCTACTTTTTTTAATGATTACTTGTATCTTTGCCCTAGTAGTTGTAGGACCAAATTCAATTCACATAAAATGATCAAAACTAGTCACATTTAAGTAAAATTTTGAGAATTTACATATATATAAAGTCGTTTTTCCCCCTTCAAAAGCCACCAAATTACACCATTTTATGCGCCATTTTTCAAAACTTTTCAATATTGGGAGGGGGGCACGCCCCCCTCCCAGACCCACCCCCCACCAGTACCCTTTGCCTCCTCTATTTTAGAAGGCTGGCAACCGCCCTGAAGTGTGATGTGAGGATTATGTTTTTTTGTTTTTTTTATCAAGAATATTCACTCAAAGTAGGATATGACTGATACAACACAATTAAAACTTGACTCAACTACAAAATTACAGAGATATGTTGGAAAATACCATGTGAACGAGAACCCAAGCGTAAACCACAATGATGTACCCAGCGTCCCAAAGCAACTAGGAACACTGCCCATTTGTCCGTGTGAGCTTGCACTTTATCCGTACATGACTCACATCATGCATAGGTGGCGCCTAAATTCAGCTGCAAAGTCAGTCACTGAGTTGACAATACAGGCAATTAAACGCACATCTGGATAAAATGCTGACAAGTTAGTTTCAGGATACATGTAATACTCCATTTGAAAACCTGCCACCAAAGATTTGATCATGATCAGTTACATTTTATTATTATTAATAATTAACATGTTTTGCAAGTTCTGTGTCGATCCCCTTCATGTCAGAATGACAGTAAGAAAATGCTGGTTTATCTATGACATAATAACCATTTGTGGTGCCCAGTTGTATTTATCCGAAATACATTGGTCCTGAACTTAGAGGTTGACAAACGACATGTATAATAAATTAGCTGTCCGATTGTTTGTTAGATTATGGGATCATTCTGAAAAAACAACACCGTATCTGAGTCTACATGACGCTACATGCGACTGTTGAGTTTTGTTATTCTCTGGAACAGAACACAAAAGAAACCACAGGTGCTCATAACGTTCAGTCAGTCAAGCATTCATGCTAATAAGATGGGGGATGGTGGGCCTAGAAGTAGAACCACCATGTTGTCAAACGGAGCTCCTACACAAATATTTGAAAGGAAGCTGACATCTGGACCACCATATTTTGTTAGCACGAATGATTGACTGCACATATGCATACACAATACTTTATTGCAGATAAGGCCCTATGTGGGCCTATGTGCTCCAGATTCACCCCCTCTACCCCCCCCCCCCCCCCCCCCCCCGCACAAATGCTTGACTGACTGAACATTATGAGCGCATGTGGTCATTCCTGTCTTATGTGTGTCCTGACAGATATATAAATATATCTGTATGGGGTGTCATTTTACAGTGTCCAACTAAAGGGAAATTATAGCCCATGGATGAATAGTGTATACATAGATAAATCACTCTGACCAGGTGACCTTGCATGCAATTGAATAAGTTTTAATTAATGTCTTGTATTTTATTATTTTTTTGTTCCTGATATGTGTGTGTAAGATTTTGTGGAGGAAAACAGTCAAGAAAACACTCCAAAGAGATGGATATACATGTATAGTACATGAATTTATCTGTGTCTCCGATACTTCAGCCAGTGGGACCTAATTGGTAATGCACCCATGGGTTCTAAGAAGACGTGCATGTATTAAATTTCATGAAACTTTTGTTTTAGTTGTTACCATGGATGTTAACACATAACAATATGTGACTAATTGCTCATAGTGTATATACTGACTTAAAAATGCTACAAATCTTCATAAATTTGTCTTATGTCTGTCTCCTAAAGGTGTCTTGTAGCCAACTTAGAGAGAAGTACTTAAACAGGTTTGAGGCATGAATTAAGAGACCAGGGTAACCACTCTTCTGTAATTCAAAATGCATTTTGGATGCCATATTCAACACATAAATGTAAAAAATGGTAAATGATGAAACATATATATGAGCTAAAGTACATATCAATATATCCCCTGAATCAAAATGAAATCTGCTTTGGCTCTTCTATCTTAAAGGCCTCTGTAGCTTTTGTTGGTATCTGTTACATAGTATATATCAGTGAGATCAGGGACTCGTGGAACTGTGTTAACACTGAAGGGGTCCCTGGGTAAAGAAGACAATAAATAAATATTTATCCATTCATCACTACTGTTTCAGGTGATACGAATTGGTATTTCATCATCTGTGGTGCAGCACAGACGTGATAAAACACACTGATGTCCATAGTTGAGAGACTGCAGGCCACTCAGCTGCTTCTCCAGCTTGAAGACTGCCACTGAGAGTTTGGCTTGATACAATGTACTGATCAGTCTTGTGACATTATTTTTCAGGGTCATCTGAGCAAGTGTGTTTGCCACAGGGAGTCAGCTATTAGATAAGTGGACAAAGAGGACAAGTCAATCCAACCTGTGTTTTTTGAACAGCCAGTGGAGTAAATTTTCTAAGGACTTCCCATGAACTGCTCATTGTACAACAAACTAACAGTTTTATGAGACATGTTAATCTGGAACAATGACATCCTGTTTGATGGGATATATACATGAATAGGGGATGAGACAATTTGAGATGTGTAGGCAATGTCTATTTAGTCATTTTGTGTTGTGCTTATTTTAGAGATATTTCAGAGATATCGCATCATCATCATTCTGACTGAAATCATGCAAATCTGACAGTGAACTGTGTAGGTGAAACAAACTGGTCTCATTAGCAAATGTTAATAATTTAGAAAGTGAAATATTTTATCTTCAGTCAACTTTGTGTGTTGGCACAAGTAGGTGTGCATGGAAGATGTGGTATTGATTTTACACATCACATTAAGATCAATTGAATTGTACACTAACATATTATTTAGAAATTGTAAGTTATTTCCACAAGTGAACCGCATGGTAAAATGATGTTTACTTTACAACCTTAAGTTATTCCTTGAGTTATTTGTACAGTTAAGTGTTTACAACTTCGGTATTTCTCTGTTGTATGAATCTCATAAAAAGCTTGTTATCAGTAGAACGACACTGTTCATTTGGTGCCAGAAGTGTCCAGTTTATTGGAATCTGAATTGTGCATTGTCATGGGTATTCTGTACATTGCTGTTGTTATTTGATCTACAGACTTGTGTATCTCCACAGCTGATAAATGTTGTTGATAAGAGACTCTTGTGTCCACAGTGACCTTGATTGACCAAGCTAATATGTCAACAACTCTTTGTTATTGATGCACTAATTTCTACCTGTATAAGCAGAGCTGTATTACATGCTGTGATATTGACACCAGAGTAGACATACACACATTCTTGGACTAATTCTGTGTATGGTTATTTTTGAACATTTTTTGGAGAAGACAGACAGGTGGACATTTGCAAGAAATACGTTTTCAGGGAAACCTTTTTGTTTTGAAAGATAAGTGCATCCATTGGACAAAATGGAAGTGGACACGATATACCGCAGACTGGGAAGGCCGGGCCGGTATCAGATGTTCATATATATCCTCTTGTGCTTTAACTACATAGTTGTAGTATTTAACCATCTGGCTATGGTCCTCTATGGTTTCCGTCCCCCACACCACTGCCAGGTGCCTACACACGTAAGCCTCAACCTCAGCATCCCAGTTAAACATGACAATGGTGTCACTTCGCTGGACAGCTGTCGTGTGTTCCAGAACTTTAGTGCCACAAATAACCACACAGTGACATGCCCAGATGGCTGGTACTATGAAAAGGAGCCACGAGAGAAAACTATAGTGACAGAGGTAAGATGCTTTGTGGTTCTTCTTGAGCATGAACTTCGCTTGCTGAACGTTGCTGCCCTGTGATTGTCTGCATAGATTCAGTGAGGGTTAAAGGTACTGAGGGTACCACACTGAGTCGACTGCATTTCCCCATGGTAAACCTTTCTAGTATGACACAATGGCACTGTCATCATTTGCGGTGCTTCATTGATTTGAAAAGGCATGGTGTACATAGCACCTCTTGACCAGATATTGATTGCCACAGGTTCTACCCATTTCTGGTCAGAGTACGACTAGGTCCATAGCTTTCCTTGGGTTTGCCAACATTAATGGTTTTACATACAGATCTCAGCAAAAATGTTTTCACATAAGGCAAAATTTTAAGTAATTGACACGTTAAGACAGACAACAATTTACACTTTTGGCCATTTTAGTGGGAAGGGAATAACTTGGGGAAATGGGACTGCTATTGTGTGCCAAATTACCAAAATAATTGGAGTTAGTAAACAGCTAGATTTGGGTCTTTATGCGATAAAGGCCATAAGAGATGGAGAGAGAGAGTCTGGTTTATTACTGCATTTATCAAGGATTTGGTGGTTGTTTGTCCATGATTTCCGTGCATCCTGATTTCCATCGTCACTTGCTTTGTGTGTGACCTGCATCGTTTGATCCTGGTTAATGTTATATTTAATGGTTGATTTATGCATTTTAGACATTCTCTTTATGACATCTCAAATCCAAGTTTGACATTGAGGATTTTTCCCAAAGCAGTTCTTGTGTAAAATTCTAACCACTAGTGGATTAAATTCATATTCAATTCAAAATTTTACTCATCCAAGGCAATAAGCCCTGCCATAATGTCAAGCCCTGCAAATAAAGATTTTCTTATTGATGAGGTGAAATACATATATTATTGAGCCATGTTGTGTCTTTGATGTAACATTTCAGTGGTGTGAACTTGGTTGCCATTTAGGGATGGTTCCACATTTTCATCATTTTTTTATTAGTACAGTAGTCCCTCCTTTGAGAGACCGCCCCTAGTGCCACCCAAAAGGCAGTCACATGAAGCAGGTGGTTCCGCAAAGGAGGTATAAATAACATGAAAAGTGCTACATGAGACCTGACAGCTGTAGTCTCTCAAAGTAGGTGGTCTCCCAATGCAGTGGTCTTTCAAAGGAAGGACTACTGCACTTACAGTACGTACAGTACGCGGGGGGGGGGGGGGGGGGGGGGGGTAAATGGGTCCGTACACTTTCACAGAATATGGAAAATGATGGTCAATTTTTGGCCTTTTTGTGCAATTTTAGTATGATTTTTTTGGAGAATCATCATTTTTTAAGGACTTATTAGGGGAAGGGAGGGAGAGAGGTCATGAAATTTAGTACCCTAAGTACTAATTCAAAAATGATGATAATGTTGAACCACCCCTTATAAATCTGACCCAAATGGCCTGATCTCTAAAATACTCATTTCCAATGTATTATCGTGCCAAAAACTTTGACTACCCATTTTGTTGGATAAATGTATCAGGGAGTAAAGTTACATAAAAGTGTGCGACACTTTAATATTTTCTTCATTTTCGAGTCCATTATCTGTCTTGAGTCAGTATTATTTGCGATGTTTGTACTCGCTGAAGAAACCACTATATGTATGCTTTGTCTGGCTGCCATTCCTGGCTTTAATAGTTGTTACAATGAATGTGGCATCACATGTACAGTGAAAACTCGTTATAATGACACCATCTGTTTCCGGAGAAATGTGTAGGATAGCGGAATATGTCAGATAAATGTGTCAAATAACAAAGAAAATAAACCTTTTCCCATGAAAATTTGTGTCATTATATTCAATATGTTGGATATCTGAGTGTCGTTATAATGAGGTTTCACTAGTCTGTCATTAGTGCCTACCACTGTGTTTCAATATGCTATCATGATTTTGAGTAATGGGGCAGGGCACCTGTAGGTGGCACCACAGTAACTTCCCCCAGGTACCCACCTGTTGCAGATGGAGACATCTGGGGGTGACAAAACCTGCCTCGTTCATTGGGTGAAAAGTGGCGTGACACACGAAGCCAGAGCTGCCACCGCGCAGAATAGTTTATATGACATGGCCTAGTGGGCATTTATAATGCTCATGCTTTCTTCCTGAATACAAGCCAAGTTCTGTGCAGTGGTCCCTGTCATGAGAGACCCCTGTCGTGAGAGACCACCCTCTCATGAGAGACCACTTTTCAGATTCCCAAGTCCTATACTTCCCATGTTAATTTACCTGTTGTGAAAGACCACCTGTCTCATAAGACCACTTTTTTGTTGTTATAGGGGTGGTCTCTGGTGACAGGGACCACTGTACTCCCAATTTCTGTCCTGCTGTCTTTTCTCCATTGCGCTCAACCGACCCCAAGGAATGCTATTGACCTGGGATGATCCACCCTACTAGGTCTTCTATACAAATCTCAGGAAAATGAAATGTCTGTGGACAGGAAATTTGAGTGAATACGGTAAAGCAGGCAACAATTTACATGGAGGTGTTTTGGGGTAATTTGAGTGGGAAAGGGTTGAGGCAGCATTTATCTGGTCACTAGTGGCATCTTCTGCATGGCATTTGACCTCCATTGAAAGACCAACAACCTTACATGAACACTTGCAGACGTACCCTGGGAGTTGTGTCTCAAAGAAGGAAACACTAGGGACATAACAAATGTATTCTGTCAAAACGGGAGGCGCTGTTCATAGGGAAAGTTATGGTATCTTATACGTGTACTGTGTTCTACAGTGTGCAAACTGAAACCACGGTCCTCTGGTAGGACCCAATCTTGTAAATAAAGTTACGAGCCAAAAGAATGTTACTTCAGTGTCTTTAAATGATATCTGTAATCTTGTAAGGCTCAAAGAAAACAAAAATGGGTATTTATAGTGGGCAAACTTGTAAATTAAGGTAATCTAAAAAAGAACTTCAAATGTGCGGAGATTTACAGCAAGCTCATACAGCATGTACATGTATGCTTTCTTATAGATGTATGTATATACGTTTAGATCACTGTGGTTGAATGGAGATGTGGACATTATCCTGTGGTAATGGTTACATTAAGAATTGATGTTACATTTAACTCAGTGAAAGTAACTTTCAATGTGTTACAAGGTGCAAAACATTGTTGAGGAAATGAAGTGCTTACTTCCCATGTGAATAGGTGTGACGTTGACCGTGCTTTCAGTGGGACCTGGTGTGCGATGCAGCCTACCTGTCCAGACTGGCTACAACAATATACTTCTGTGGTGTCATGCTAGGAGGGCTCATCTTCGGCACGCTGTCAGATATGTTTGGACGCAAGCCCTTCATGTTATTCTGCATGTACCTGCACATTCCACTGGGCATTGGTGTTTCCTTTGCACCAAACTACGTGACATTTGTTCTTCTCAGGTTTTTACTGGGAGTATTGATGCAGGTAAGGACAGTACTCACAGCAAAGATTACAGGTGCAGGGCATGTGATGTTTATTGGGCAAAAGTCAGCCCCTAAACAGGGAAAAGGTTGGCAGTATAGCCTGTCACCAGTGACCACCCCAGCTGCGAAAAAAAACTGATTTTAAAGACAGGTAGCCTCGTGACATAGACTACTGTATTGGGTCCATTGTTTTCTGTCAAGTGCAAAAAGCAGTATGAAATCAAAGCCTTTCAATATTTAAGGAGTTATGGTCCAACACAGTGCTGTGATGGGGGAGGGGGGGGGGGGTCGTGAGGTTCTGGCGAACCTCTCATCCTAAAAGAAGGAAGATGAAGATTAAAAACGTTATAAAATGTAGATTCTACTGTTAGAATACACTAGAGATTATATTTCAAACCCCTCCCAAAAAATATCGTAGATCCACTTGAGCAGTGTTCGTATGTCAATACATCTTTACAGTAGTGCACATGCATGTTTTATTAATGAGATACATGTAGATCACTTTACTTGCTGGAGGGCACCATTGACTAACCCTTAAAGCCCTGATTCAAGACCGAGTCCACAGCTTCCGTCGGGGCACTTTGCGTGCAAAGTGCCCCGACGAAAGCTGTTGACTAAGACTACTTATGGCTTTAGACTAGGCTTGTTGGTATTTGAATGAAAGGTATCTTCATGAGGAATTTTAATCTTTTAACCATTATATGTTTAATGGTAATGAGAAAATGACTTCAGTCGTCATTAGCACTTTAAGGGTTAAGAAGGATTACCCTGATATCACATGACTCACTGCACACTCACTCATACAGTAACAAAATTTCACACTTGTGCGTAAAAAACATAAAACAAAGAAAACCATATGATGACACTATATTAGCTCAGCTGCTACATGTTGATACACCCATCAGCAAATGACAATGCATAACATGTTCCATTGTATGTTCAAATCCTACATCCACAAATGAGGCTAATGTCACTTATTTTGTCAGCTGCTCGGGTACTACTTCAAGGGTAATCATATTAATATGGGAAGTGTTTTTCCCCTGTCCACAGGGTTTACAGGGCTGTACTATGACTCTCGTCATGGAGTGGTGTGTGCCAGAGTTTCGCACATACGCAGGTACAGTGCTGGAGGTATTCTGGGGGACGGCGGTGATACTGTTGGCAGGAGTGGGGTACGCCATACAGGACTGGAGGTATATCCAGCTTGCTCTGACAGTGCCTTGGGTACTCACTCTGGTTCAGATATGGTGAGCAGATTGGACTTTTTTAACTCTTTCCACGCCAAGTTGGGTGGCTTTGACCCTTTACCAACTTATCCTGAGAAAAGTTGTGCTCCTTTGACATATTATGGCCCCTAATTCAAAGGCCAGATTCACCTTTATTTTCAGCTCTGCTGACCGTAGGTCGCAGAGCTTATGTGATCACTCAGGTCTGTTTGTCCATCTGTAAACTTTTGCTTGCGGATGTGATACAGTCCACAGGTTTCAAGTTAACCTCACATAACTTTCAGGACTTACGAAGTATATGAAAATCTAGGTCAAGTTTGATACTGGTGGTGCCATCTATAGTATTACATAATATGTACATAATATATGCACCAAGAGATGAAAATGTTGATAATGCTTTTTATCAAAGAGTTTTCAATGAATCCTCACAAAACTTCGCAGAAATGTCAATCAGGCTAAAAGAAAAAAAATGCATTGAAATTTGGTCTCACCACTGCAGCATTAGAAAAGGTATGGACTAAAATGTGTTGAAAACTCATTAAAATCAATACATTGTATGTTGAGACAGAATAAGGCTTGTGATACCAAATGTACCACAAATGTGTATCATATGTAGAAGTTTTATATTGCATAACGTGGATGACATTGACCTACTTTCTGTAGGTCACAGAAGGAAATACAGTTTAGGATTTGGGGTGGGGGTTATTTGTTTGCTGGGTCATTATGTCCAAACCGGTGTACATGTACCAATATACCGTTACAGGAATATCACATAAAGTCTGTGATATGTGAAGTGATGGAGGTACCACAGGTGGTATTAGGTGGAACAAGCATCATAGGTATTAAAAGTACATTAAATTCATTATTTTAATAATAAATTGAGCTGGAACTTCTGAATTTTACACCAAATATGCGGTAGGCCAATGATCAAATTTCGAAAATTTTGGGTGACTTGACCTATTTTTCGAGGTCATTAAGGACATAAAAAGGACACTAAATTTGACATGTCAAGAAATTAGAAGGCTAGCAATACCAAATGTGTGTTCATGTGGAAGTTTGATGTTGCATCATATGGGTAACCCTGACTATTTCTCGGGATCACGGAGGGAACCCATTTCAGGAAATGAATTGTTGATGATCATCATCCGATTATGTCACCAGAGCATGAGACCTCTTGTTCATATTAATTTCCCATCGGGAAGTACATTATGTACATTAAAGTTTCTTATTCTGACTTTAAAATGCAAATTGCCAGCATGTTAATGCTATGGCAAGCCCCGCCCCCATTATGGTCCTATGCACTGTCTCTCCCAGACTGTAGTGTCCATGTTGCTTACATTGTGGTGACTGTGAGTGTGCCCTCATGATATCTGTGAAGCAGCCAGGCCACCGCTGCTGTATGTGGTACTTTTGTAAAACTGTAGTACCAAAAAATTTCACACATCCTGGATTTCATACAAACTAGATTTGTCTAAAATTTTAAAATTCATGCGTATTTTTCATGTGGTGCATTGATGGGAAGATTGAAATTCAAATGAACTGTGAACGAATGGCAACCTCGCTTCACTGCACTTGTCACTGCATCCCAGGCCTCTTTGTCTGTTTTCTGGGCTTGTAAAAAAAAAGACAGAACTCGGGAAACATGCAGGCAAAGAGTAGCCATATGCCCAGGCTAAGTGAAATGGAGATATACACTGTCAAAGTAACTTAGCTTCCAATCTTCCTAAAGATCAATTTTTCAACCAGCAGACCTAACAGTCCGCGTCGACACAAGTCTAATTACGTTATTAAGGTCAAACGACATTTGGGTATAAATACAAGGTTCCCCCAACAGTCATGTCAGTCCCTGATGATGCTCCACTGAAAGGCAAAAGCAGTCGGACTTATCAAAATAGTTTCTACCATTTTAATTGCTGTCTAGCACTTGCCTGTTATTCTCATATTATGAAAAATACCCACGGAATGTCGTATATCTAGCAGGAAATTTTGTGCCTAACATCAGCAGTAAACACTGGTAAACACTGTGCCAAAACATAGACGTTCTATGCTTCAAATTTTAAGAATACATATTAGGATCCAAATTAACAAAGAAACTGTTCATTTTTCTGCTATTTTCAGTTTAAAAGTTCACTTTTTTATGCCATGCTGTGCTGGTACTTTGACATCCATATTTATACGCATTTCACAAATCAATTTGTGTCAGTACAAAGGTATACCAGTGATGGTCCCACCCCTAGTTACCAAGAAACACTCATGACAGCTTCTTGTCCTAGTTTGTCCTTTGCAGACTGACAACTCTGGTTCACGAAAAAGTTTTCATGTTGTACAGGTGCTGTGCATGTGCAACATCATCGTTCATTTCATGTAAGCAGATGAACTTCCACATGTTTGCATCTCTATATGTGTAGTCACCAAATATGCACATTTCAGTGTTTCCGCTAGGAGTTTATTCAGGGGGTCACAAGAAGGGCAATTCAGAGGAGGAGACTAGAGTTTTGCCAATGTTGCATGTAAATAAACAAGACTGTGACCCTTTAGAATTTTCTCAGTGGGTAATTGAGGTTTTGAGAGGGTAATATGCCCATTTGAGGGTTAACGGAAACACTGCACTTTGGTCAAACTTACGCAATCAGTTCCCTCTACGTAATTACAATATAAAGCAGTGAGAGATTCAATTGTAGACATATTAGCCAAAGCACAACTTGATGGGAAGGGAAAAGGTCAAACTACATGATTGTATATCTGGACAGTGCAGGTACGAGTATAATACTCAGGTAACTTTTATGATAGTAACTTTGTGCTGGATTGTTAGATCATTACTGTCAAGCCCTGAAATACTGAATTTAATACATGTTGATTGGAGATTCAATTGCATTGCACTGCTGAGGCATAAGGACTGGATGCACCATAAATCCCAACATTGTTTTGTTTTGTTTTGTTTTTAAATTTAGATTCTTGGTAATAACTGCAGAACTATTCGAGCTAGGGCTTTGAAATTAGACATGATGATTGTCCTGTATAAGGGCTTTATGACCTTGACCTAATTCGCAAGGTTGCAGTATGACATTTCAGTTCATTTCAGGACGACAGGTCAAGACTAATTGAGCTAACACATCGATAGTTCCAAGATAGTGGTACAAACAGTGGCTACATGTAAGTTGAGGTTGCACATGGGTGACAGTGACATAATTCATAAGTTCACAGAGCAGTTTTGGTGCAGTTAACTTTTGGATGGGAACTCAAGAACTATTTGAACCAGGACATTCATGTTGCACATGATGATGGTCTTTTGTGTAGGGTAGGTTGAGACTGTAAAGATGACTGCAAGAAAGATTCAATCATACTGCAACGGTGTCCTTTTTTTTTTGAAGGCTGGTACCAGAATCCCTACGGTGGCTGATTACCCAGAGAAAGCTAAAGCGCGCTGATGCAGTTGTCAAATACACAGCAAAGTTCAATGGGATTTCCATGCCAGATGACCCGCTGGGGGTCAAGGAGAGAATCACACTTCATGGAACGAACAACCAAGAGGCCAGCGAGACCAAGAGAAAATACACGGTGATTGATATGTTTCGCACACCACAGCTACGCAAGAGATCAGTCATCTTGTTCTATGCATGGTATGTACATTTAGATTCGCGAGGGGGGGGGGGATAGAGCAGGGGGCCTTACTGGCAGGAATACAGTATATAGAGGTGGGTCATCTGTACTGTGAGTCCCAGTGGTAGAACAATCAGAAATGTGCCTAGTACATAAAAGTCTGGTGGACCAGCATTTGCCTATGTCTGTATAGCACTGTTCTGTTCAAGTGATCCAGAAATGTTTAGATGTAAATATAAAGATTACATGTATTGCCTTCTCCTGCTATGTTTTTACTAAAATTTCTTGTTAACAAAAACATTTTGGGGGAGAATAATAGATGAGACCTTTCGAGATGGCATGTCCCAGGTCATCAGCTTGACATGGCATGGGTTGGACACATAACAGTAGCACTCAACTCTTGTTACAGACAGCGGTTCACGTTATCTTTTCGTCTGGTCTGGAAATGGATATTGCATTTTGTTTTCAGGATGGTGACAGCTCTAGGTTACTATGGGCTGACCTTTAACCTGGTGTCTCTGGCAGGCAACAGATACCTCAATTTGTTCATAGGAGGATTAGTGGAACTGACAGCGTATGCTTCGTCTATTTATATACTGAACAGGTAGGTGGCTTGCTAGTTATGATTCCATCCACAGGATGGCGTTACCAGGCCGTCGTGTTTTCTTTTCATCCCAAGTATTCTATGGGTCACACTTGTTACTGTCATATGTAAATATATACCCCAGCAGTGATATTGACCCTTTGAGGGGTAATTTTTTTTTTTTTTTTTTTTTTTTTGCAAGTTGTCCATGGGAAACCAGGACACTTTATCAAGTTGCCCCCAAACCTCTGAAGTTACCCATTTTCTCTGATGTAAATAATTGTATACTGTGTCACACAGCACTTGTTAATTTCACAAGGAGCAGTGTTCCTGTGCAATTTATTTACCTTACTGCATTGGAAAAATATTGATTGTTGACCTAAAGAAAGATGGTATGCATCCAAGTCAAAATTTAAAAAAAGGTTAAAAAGTAAAGTACACATAATACATAAGCTACTGGCTAATTGATGTGGAATATAGTATTAAGCCATTGCAACGACCAAACAAATTTCAACATTTCCATTTTCAATTTACAAAGGGAAACATGAAATTTAATATTTCATTTGCATAATTATAAAGGCATATGGAATGACTTAAATCTATGTACTCATATAACCCACAAGGTCATGTTGTGTTACTTCATCTTAGTAGTTTAACATCTATTTGAGACCTTCAAGAATTTTGTGTATTCTGTTGTATATTCAGCTGAATATATACAGATAATAGTTGATTGTGACCTCTCCTGTTAGTCATTTAAGTTAAGAAAATGTATTCTACATGTCTGCATTCTACATTGTTCTATGAAACGTATGTAAATGCCACCAGATCATTTGTGATTCCTGTTCTGGCTCATTTCGCATTATAAAACGGCATACTGATTATTAAAGCTGAAAATAAAAAGTTGCCCCTTGGGCAACCAGGGAATCATCTAAAGTTACCCCCAACAAATTTTAAGTTGTCTGAGGCAACCAGACACACTTTGCTGTGTAATGGTGGTTTTCCTGAAGAAATAACTCAGAACAGCCCTGCACACAAGATGAAATGTATTATATAAAGTTGTGATTAAAAATTCAGTAAAGTAATGTGATGAATGCTATTTTAAGCTACTGAAGAAGAATTTGATGGCAATGTCAGTATTTTAGTACTTGCCCTATTATTACAATGAAACCTCATAAGACTATCTGTTCCTGACAAAATGTGGCAAACATCTCGGTATGTCCCACAGATGAATCAAATATCAAAGGAGTTTGACTTTCAGTCCCCCAAATTTTGTGTCATTAAGTGAATGTGTCAGTATTTATGAGAATATCCTATGTTCTGAACATTTACAGCCATTGGATTACATTTCGATTACTTGTGAATGATTGATATGTTTCAGATTTGGCAGACGTAAGCCATTTTGTGTGTATTTTTTCATTGGTGGCATCACCTGTATTGCTCTGGCCTTCATTCCTGACCATACTGGTGAGTATGATCCTCGTCTGTGCAAATGCCAGACACCTCCCACCCTTCCTCCCATTTCTGTACATTTTTTTTTCTTTTCTTTTTTTGTGACAGTAGCGTACTTGTCGACTCTCTCAAATGAGGTGCGAGTCTGCTGACTTTACAAAATTGTTAATTGTTGTCACTTTGCTGAGAGTTGAATGTGTTGACATAGTCGTTATGCAGACACAATATGAGATGACAGTATATTGAGACACAGTATCCAGACTCACTAAAAAGAAAATACATGGGAACAGGTGTTTCTCAAAGTTTATCATGTTCCCAAATGCATTCGATCAAGTTCAATATTGGTGGTGCCACCTACAGTATTATGTAATATATAGGTCAAAATGTGAAAATCTTGTGAACGCTCTAGCATCTTTAATTTTGGTGGACATTCATGAAATGTGGTGGGATTATAGGGGGAGGTCAAAGTCGATTTTTTTTTTAATGATGCTAGCAGTGCCACCTATAATTTGACGGAAATTACAAGCCAAAATATGTTTAATGATATAAAATTCCATATCTGGAAAAGTAATTGGATTAGAATTGCAAAATTTATAGGATATATATGTCTAATACTAAAAAGTTATATAATATCAATGACCTTGGCCTACTTTTGTGAGGTCACCAGGCCTGTTAACTTGAAAGAGGGGATTTTGTTATGGCAGGGTGTAACTTGGACGTCGATGGCAAAGATTATTGAGCCTCCAGATCGAAATTGCACTTGATTACATTGTATGCAAAACTTTGCTTAGTGACCTACTTTTTGGGTCACCGTGACCCAGTAATTATGGAGTTTGGCACTTGTCCAAGTTTGTTGTTTTTCTTCACTAACTCGTTAAGTTATTAACCAGCAGACCACGTATGGAAAGCTGGATGTGGAGTGCACATTTTGGACAGTATCAATTTTCTTAATCCGAGTTGTAGGTCAAGGCCAAATGGCCATTTGGAATATAGGGGTCATCTTGTGAATGCTCTGCACCCCACAGGTTTTTTTAATTAGGCGCATATAACTTTTAGAACTTATGAAGTGTACAAAAATCTTTATCGTCATCAATGTTGGTGGGGCCACCTATAGTATTATGTAACGTACAGGTCAAAATGCGAAAATCTTGTGACCAGGACAGCATCCTTAATTTTTTATGGATATTCATGAAATGTGATGGGTTTACAGAAGGTCAAAATCTGAGTAGGCCATGATACTAGTGACACTTAGACTTTGATGGAAATTATGAGTTGACAGATACAAATTCCATTCCTCAAAAAAGCAATTGAATGAGACATGCCAAATTTATAGAATATATAGACCATGTCCAATATTATATAAGATCAGTTAACGTGACCTATTTTTGTAAGGTCACCAGACCTGTTAAGTTGGAAGAGCTGATTTTGTAATGGTAGGGTGTAATTTGGACATCAGTGGCAAAAAGAATTGAGCCTCTAGATCAAAGTTGCACTTAAGTACATTGAATAAAAAACTCTACTTGGTGATCTAAGTTTTGGGTCACCATGACCCAATGATTGTATGACCTTGACTTATTTTTCAAGGTCATAAAGCACTTAAGAAAATTACGTTTAGTTCAGTGTCTTGATAAAGAATAAGGCGAATGATGCTAAATGTACCACAAATGTGTATCATATATGTGGAAGTTTGATATTGCATAATATGGCTAACTGTGATTAATTTTGCATGTGGGTGAATTGAATGTATTTCAGAAAATGATTTTTTGGTGATTTTTGTCAGCAGAACATTAGGCCCATGCGCCTATTGTTTATGCGTGTATAATGTACAAGCCCGTACCAAAATGAATATTATCAAAGTTTTGGGATCAGTAAATGAAACTCGTAGCAGTAAGACCAGTTAAGACAGGGATCCTCGAATCACTGGGCTTTGCCCTGGCCACCCTGATAGCTTTCTTTTCTGCACTCTGGGTACAATACAGCTGTTTAATTCTTGATTTATATATATATAGAGAGAGAGAGAGAGAGAGAGAGAGAGAGAGAGAGAGAGAGAGAGAGAGAGAGAGAGAGAGAGAGAGAGAGAGAGAGAGAGAGAGAGAGAGAGAGAGAGAGAGAGAGAGAGAGAGAGAGAGAGAGAGAGAGAGAGAGAGAGAGAGAGAGAGAGAGAGAGAGAGAGAGAGAGAGAGAGAGAGAGAGAGAGATTTAATGCACAGCAGAATCTTATTGTAAAGGAAACACTTTGATATACGACAAGAATAAAAACAATCACCTTCAGTTGTGAAAATTACGTTCATAATCATTTCAGAATTTCCAGTTATCATGCTGAGGTGCTTTGATACTGTGAAGTGACCAGTCTAGAGCTGCTTAATACAGAGTGATATAATTTGCTGTGTAGTTGCATTCAGAAAAAGTAACATAATCAGAGCGCCGTGGTTGCTGTCTTCAGATACCCGTCCAATGGCAGACCATGCATCTGCTATATCAGACACAGCTGTCTTTGGCATGTTATTTTACCTCTCATGAAAGACCACCTGTTTTGAGAGGCCACTTTTGTCCTGTTCATCAGGCAATCCTCTCAAGACGGAGACTGCTGTAGAAATGACTGGCCATGACAGATGTATGTTTTACCCTCAATAACAGGCTATTGTTTAGATCCAAGGATTATCAATTTTCTCTTGCAGCCTCAGGTTTGGACCTTAAGAATCTGTTGCGAGTGCTAGGACTGTTGGGGCGGTTTGGCATGGCAGGTTGCTTCGCTATCATTATCATATACACATCAGAGCTCTTCCCTACCCCAATCAGGTACAGTCAAGTTTTGTGCTCGCTGTAAACTTTTTAAAAATGCAAGCAGTGATGGTGTTTCCCTTGTAAAATATATCTGTAGGGCCGCTTTAAGCTGTATAATTGTATGTGCTACAATGCAGAGTGGCTCAGTTTTCATGTGTCCACCCTAAGTGGGGACCCATGTTTTCTGATTTTCTGTCCAGCATTTGCCAGTGGCTATGTTATCTGAAGACTGATGGGCCACCCGAAATGCATATTTACCTCTTGTGTACCTTGACCCTATTTCTCGACTTGGTTACATTTTGGTGATCATGACCACAGTTTGATGGTGACAGGAGCCATGGATGTGCACAGGTGGACCTGTCGGTCAATGCTGTGCATTGAAGCACCTCTAATTTTAGTGAACGCTCCAATGGTTAAACCTCTCCTGGTTAGCATGAGGGCGAGTCAGCAGCTCTCCCATCCAAGGGTTGGGAGTGTAGTACCCAACCCTTTTCATGCTAAGCGCCCAACTCATAGCAAGAAAAGTCGCTGACCTGCAGCCTGCTGTTTTGACAGGTATCATCAACAATTCACATAAAAAATATTTGCTGTAAACGAGAAATTTAAGCCAAAATGTTGAAACAGGTTTGACATCCTGGCAATTTTAAATTTGAGCAAGCAAAGATCAACATCAGATGTAACCCAGTCAATTTCATGGGAGTATCCTCAGTCAAGTTTTTGTATGTATACAAGTGGCATTGCTGGCCCAAGTTGTCAGTGGGGTTTCAGTGTACTAACAAATTTATGGAAGTTTGGTGCAGTTTTGATCATTTTGCACATGACATAAATTATGCATATCTATCTACAGTGTGCCACTTCATTCGTATTGCCACATTTTTCAGGCTCAGTGTTTGCCATCATTTTAAACTTGACCCTGATTAGAATAGACTGTTCACCCTTTCCCCCTTGAATTAAGAGCAAGTCAACAGCTTTGTTTGGCTTTGGTTGGGCACTCACCAGGGTCTCGGGTACAACTGTTGTTTAAATAATTTTTTTTGTGTTCACAGGAGTCGGGTAAAAACACGATTTGCAGTGTCTGTAACCAGTATGATTTTTCTCCTTTTGTAAGATTTTGGACAGTATTGTCAGATTTGTTGGACTTGTTTAACGAAATGGCTATATTTTATTGGGTTTTTGCCAAAGAATCGTGCAGTTACAAGAAAGCATGCTGAATTCTTCACTTCAAAATGACAAATGATACAAAATATTTTGTTCAAGCTTTAACAGTTGTGGTAACTATTATATTTAGAATAACAAATTTAATTTATTACCACATTTCAGGGGTTCATATGTGTCATATTCATATTAATAGTTTCTTTGGAAAACAATGAAAAGTACTTTGATTTTGTATATCAATACTTACACATCCAGTTTGATTCTCCCAGGTAAGAATTGGGATATTTTTAATCAGATCTTGTATTTGACAACTGAAAACTTTTCATTAGTTTGAATAGGAAAGAGTAACATTGTATAATAAAGTAGTCTTGTCACTTTGTAGGACTGTCAGTCTGGGAGCATGTGCCTTCTGGCTGAGGCTCGGTGGAGTGTTAGCACCCCAGATTCTGCTGCTGGTAAGTATCTGCTGGCTGCAAGTCCTTATAGGTAATTCAACGGCTGCAAGTGTCACCACTTGTGGTTACCATGATTAGCTACTAGCCCTCTAGCTTGTGGGTCATTCCTTAGCTACACGTCCTGCTTGTGGGCACCTCACCAGCTACAAGTTAAACCGGGTAATTTGCCATATACTGGTCCCATTGTCGGTAATTCACTAGCTGCAAGTTTAACATGTGGATAATTCACCAGCCACACATGCTACATGTAGTTATGTCACCAGCTACACGTCTAATTTGTAGGGAATCCACTACATGGACTTGCATGTCCTGCCACCAGTGGGTAATTCACTGGCTGCAAATAGTACATGTAATAGTTAATATGGGTAACCCTTCAGCTACAACTATGACTCATTGGTAAATTCACTGGGTACAAATCCTTCCACTTGTACAATGGTACCTGCGGTATGCAGCCAGTGCCATGACCCGTCACCTGCTCTTTATGGCCACATTTTTCTGGCCACAAGATTTAATTTCCTTGTTAATTTACCTGTCGTAACAGGTCCCCTGTGGTATGTGGCCACTTTTTTGTGACAGAAAGGGTGGTTACATATGGCAGGTACCACTTTGGATAATTCGTAGTTGCTAACGGTTCAGTGACCCAATTCACTGGCTACAAGTTGTGCCAGTTGTAGGTACCATTAACTTACTCGCTGTAAGTGGAATTGTTGCCAGTGGGTAATTTACAAGCTAAAAGTCCTGTCTGTTGGCAGTTCAGTATCAACAAATCTCTTTACTGCTTGTGTGTAGTTCACTATACACAAGTCTGTTCCTGTGGCCTACAAGTATGCAATTCATATGCTACAAGTGTGGCTGATTGTGGGTGAGGGCAAAGTATACCGCTAATGTAAACTTGTGCATGAACAGAACACAGTTTCTCAGTGAACAATATTAGATCTTCAATTTAGTGCCAAGTTTTTATATTGAACACTTAAGAGTAGATAGTCCTCTGTTGTTATATATATATATATATGTTTGGTTCGATTTTAGTACTACAACAGGCTTGTATAAATACCGTATCATAGGCCTAAAAGCTACAGTGCCGCGATATGATGTAGCGGTACTCTTCCGGTGGTATCAGCACTCTTCCGGTGGTATCTCCCGGTGGTATCGGCACTCTTCTGGAGGTATCCGTACTCTTTCAGTTTCATCGGTAATTGTGTTGATGAGGAGTAAAACTTTCTGCAAATGTCGGTCTAATTTTTGCTTTGTCTACATGTATTGAAAAGTACAAATCGACCCAAACATAAGATAAAATTTTATAGCATGCTTTGTAGACGATATGAAGTGATCAACTTGCACTGGATACCATAGAGCAGAACTCATTCGCTTCGCTCACTCGTTCTGCGATATGGCATCCAGTGTTCGTTGATATACTTCATATCATCAACAACACATTCTATAATCTATTTTATATATATATATACATATATATATATATATATATATATATAAGGCTGGTTTGGCTAGGAAAATACCTAGGCACGTTCTTTATCTTCCCCAAGGCCCACTAAATTGAAAAAAATCTTACACAAGAGGTAGTTTTTTCCCATGGCAAGTACAGGTACATGGAAAAGATGTAACACTGTGACCATACAACAATATTATATACAGTCTCAAACAGTGCATATATACGGTACATGGGTGTCTAACTTTAGCTTAGTTAACAAAGTTTAAGTGAACAGTGCTCAGTTCTTGTAGTCAACAGGTGCCTTTTGAAAGTTCATTAACACTTCTTGTCTCATTGAAGTATGATACATGTATTGATTCACAAACTGCACATTTTGTAACTATTTACTGCCTACAATTTTTTTTTTTTTTTCAACGTGTAAATATCCAGCAGGTTTAGATCTTGTGTTTGTAGATGTAAGTAAGGTGAAAGTATCCAGGAGGTATAGGTCTTATGTTTACAGATACGAGTACAGTAGTCGCTGTTATGAGAGACCCCTGTCATGAGAGACCACCCTCTCATGAGAGACCACTTTTCAGATTTTCAAGTCCTATACTTCCCATGTTAATTTACCTGCTGTGAAAGACCACCTGTCTCATAAGATTACTTTTTTGTTGCCGTAGGGCTGGTCTCTGGTGACAGGGACCACCGTGCCGGGAAAGTATCCTGGAGCATTAGGTCTTATGTTTACAGACATAAAATGTCATGAATATGTCACATATTTAGATGTCATTGTCAAAATACTTTACTTTTGTGAACTTTATGGGTTAACAGCCTTTTGGGGCATTTTTTTTTTCTTTTCCCCAAATCAGGGTCAGTTCACATTCAAGGCCTTGCCTGTGGTGATCTTTGGGAGCACAGCCCTTATAGCAGGTCTGGTCACTCTGCTGCTACCAGAGACGCTGAATCGAGAGCTGCCAGACACCGTTCAGCAGGCAGAAGGCCTCAACAAAAAGCGGAGCAGTTCGAAGAGTGGAGAGGCGGAAGAAAATTCACCAACCACAGCCACAAAACTTCTCGAGTCACACCCATTGGATGATATGATTCTGAATGGAAAAGTGGAGGAGGAGACTTTTATATGAGTGAAAATGAAATCAAACAAAAGTTGGTGGTCAGTTTTATTCAACCTCTAGGTTGTCCAACGATCTCATATATGCAAGATGTATTGCAATACTGGTGAATTGATTCAGGCCATTGCTAAGCAAGTGGAACACTGTGATAACTCTGCAAAGACAGTGATTATATTCCTCCCTATAAGTGTCCAGGGCATTTAAAAAATGACAATGTAACAAGCCTTCAATGTAGAGTCCTACTTTGAACATGATAGGTGAAATACCATGACATTCAGTCTGATATTTGATCATTCAGATTCCGATGATGTTCAGGGGTCCTTATAAGAGAAGATGTGGTTATTGGGAGGATTACAGTATATTTACACTGACATTCTGTTAAGACTTTGTTGAATGACGGAGTCCCTGTATTAGAATGGGGATTTGGATGGACAGATCGCATGCATTTTCCTTTTCTAGGTTGGTGAGTGGTAATCTTGGTTAAAAGATTTGAGAGGCTTGCGTGGTCTGTGGTGAATAACTGCAAATACACATGAGGTATTCTTAAAAGCCAGCAGCTTTTAAAACCTCCATGTTGAAAACCAGTAGACATGGTGAAAAGCTACTTCGCATAACCAAAAAAAAAAAAAAAAACCGTAAAAAAATTGAGCATAATGTGTCATTATTATACCTGTATCATAGCATTAATCTGTAACCCTGAGAGACCTAATATTGATGTATTGGCAAGCAACTTTTTCCCTTTAAAAATCCCAGCAGGCAGGAAGCGTGTGATGTGTCAGCAGCTTCTATCCTCCAGCAGCATTCTTCAGCACACTCTGAGTGCATTATGCCAAGGACGGCTGCTAACTCAGTCACTGGTGGCCATATTCACAAAGAATTTTCTTTAATCCTGAATTTGATCCTAAAATTAAAATTGACGTGATTCTGGCCCGAATCACTTCCACCTTGGCCTAATATTTGATTAAAATTTGCAGTATTAACCAATGTATATTCTTGGCTGTAATAAGAACTTTCAGATTAAAATTTCCATTTTATGAAATTGATCTTACTTTGATCCATTACTTTATCTTTAAAAGTGGATGAAAGAGAGGATCAAATTAGGATTAAGCGATAATCCAGAAATATTAACTTTGCTTTTTGCACAATAGGCCATAAGAACATAGCATGGTTAATATCAGAATTGATAATGTGCTATTAGACCTAGGATTAAATAATTTGGGATCAAACAAGTTGATTTTAATTTTGATCATAAATGTGGTATCAGATCAAAATTCCTTTTGAATTTAGCCACTGGGGTTCAGAATGTTGACTTGGATAAATGCTAGCTGAATACTGGCCAGATGAGTGGTGCAGAGGCTAGTAAGTGCATGCCTGCTTTTTTGTTTGATGATACAAGTAAACTGAGGGCCTGCTTGTTCTATGGTGATACAAGTAAATTGAAGACCTGCTTGTTCTATGATGATACAAGTAAATTGAAGGCCTGCTTTTTCTACGATGATACAAGTAAAATGAAGGCCTGCTTGTATGATGATACAAGTAAATTGAAGACCTGCTTGTTTTACGATGATACAAGTAAATTGAAGGCCTGCTTTTTCTACGATGATACAAGTAAAATGAAGGCCTGCTTGTATGATGATACAAGTAAATTGAAGACCTGCTTGTTCTATGATGATACAAGTAAATTGAAGACCTGCTTGTTCTATGATGATACAAGTAAATTGAAGACCTGCTTGTTCTATGATGATACAAGTAAATTGAAGACCTGCTTGTTCTATGATGATACAAGTAAATTGAAGGCCTGCTTTTTCTACGATGATACAAGTAAAATGAAGGCCTGCTTTTTTTACGATGATACAAGTAAAATGAAGGCCTGCTTATTGTATGATGATACAAGTAAATTGAAGACCGGCTTGTTCTATGATACAAGTCAATTGAAGGCCTACTTGTTCTATGATACAAATAAATTGAAGACCTGCTTGTATGAAGATACATGCAAGTGCACTGAAAGTGTTCAATATTAGGGAACAATTTGTATCTGGTATTTTGTGTAAATTGGCCTTAAGATAATTGTAAGGGAAAACAAGAAGTTTCTGGAATCTGGAATAGAGGAAAACTCTTCATCTCAGCTTTGAACTGAGAATGGAAGATGCTTGTGGGCATTGAGTACCTTGTAAAATGTAACCGTAGCATAGCTTCATGCCCAGTAAGGAAAGTATTTGAGTAATTTTTACCTCAACTGACTTGTCAGTCAGTTGAGGTTATACGATGATCCTCCGTCCATTGTCAACAATTTACATTTTCGACTTCTTCTCTAAAACCGTTGGCTAGATGCATGTCATACTTGGTGGGGAAATACCTTGGGTGAGTTTGTACCAGGTTTGTTCCAATGGTCACGCTTCAGTGATTTTTGGATTTTTCATGAAATTCTTGGGGGGGGGGGGGGGGGGGGGCAAATCTCAAAAATTCTTCTCCGAAACCACTCAACAAATTGCTTTCATGTCACACAGGAACACTCCTAGTTCCTAATTTGTTCACCCGAGACTGGAGTGGAACTTATTTTGCGTTGAATGTCAGCATCAGCTGAGGACGGGCTGTTCACACAGCCCTCTTGCCCTTGATTCAAGAGAGCACTTCCATTGGATTGAAAAATCCATGAATGCCACCTGGTGGCTATACAGAACATACAGTTGTTGTTGTTTTGTTAGGTTGCATACTTGCATTCCGATTGGGTGAAAGTCTGCAGGATACCCAGATATGATTGTTTGTAATATTTCATTATCAGTTGTTGAAAAAAGTCCAGAGACATTGTTTAATATTCTCACATTACAGAAGGACTTTAAACATTCAACTACCAGTCTACAGAGGCTGGTAGTTTCAAAGCTCACCTGCCTGGGCCATTATGTTCACTCATTCCATACTATGGTCACAGGCCTTGGTCAGTGGTTCTGGCCCTGTCTGGCAAGTCATGCTGCTGCTGCCCCAAGGGCAGTTGCAGCATGACTTGCCAGACAGTGCCAGAACCACTGCTTAAGACTACAAGCATGTTGGTACTTGAACGAAAGCTCTTTTCATGAAGAATTTATACAACTGTCGTCTTAAATCTAGGTAAATATACAGGAAAAAATCAGGGACTGGTATGGAATGAGTCTAGTACTGTCCGTTCTCAAAATATGTTCCATGAAAATTTCAGGGAAGAGTTACCACGGTACAAGCCAACAGCTTTCCTTTGTTTACCCTGCCTACTGGGTACCCAGGGTTGACAAATGAAACACATGTTAGGTAGCAGTGTGTTCATGTGAAAGGAAAAAAAAAAAAAAATGTGCAGCTGCCGATGGGGGGGGGGGAGATCAGTTGATGCAGGTCATGTACACTTTGCTGTCATGTGATGGTGCAGTAAAGTTGAGAATATTTTATGAACACCATGGGTTAATCAGAAGTAAAATGCAATCAAGCCCACCAGCTTGTAATTAAAAACCAAATCATCACAGGGTACAAAAATCGTGGTATATTTGCTATTACATCTGGACACCCTCATGATAATTTTAGAGGACAGTGGTGTTCAGTGGTTCCGTGTCTAGTCAAGATTTTGTACAATCACAAGATGAGCTGTACACTATAATTCTTCTTGCGCTGGACCATAGAAAAAATATTTTTGTACATAAAGTCAATCAAATGCCATTGTGATCATAGATTTGTGATGTAGGATAATAAACAAAAAGAGAAAATGGCACAGAGGCCAATAGATGGTCATGAATTTGATGATCAAGAGTGCGTGATCAGTATCAGAGAGAAGCCAGGGAATATTTATATAAAGTTGTGCAACAGACAAGCTGGCCTGCGGTCATGATGCTTTATGTGTATCTATTGCTAATGCATCCTTCATATTGTATGCATGGTGGTGTAAATATTAGATAAGAATGTTGGACCATGTAGGGATCTTTCATATTGGAGGAAGAAAATCTCTTGAAAGCTTGATATGTTATTCTACATATGGAAGCAAACATTTATTTCAAAGCTACCACACAATAAAAAAAAAGTGCATTGTTATCAATATGTTGACAAAAAATGTACATTTTCATCAGCAGCTTGAAAGAAAAAAAGCTGTACATTGTTATCAGGTTGGCTAACAGGAAACAAAAAATGTATGTTGTTACTGGTGGGGTGGCAGTGTGGTGCATGGTGGGTATCTGTTATGTCAGGTGGAACTCCGCCGTCTAATAGAACGACAGGAGCAGCTGCATAATTTAGTATCCATTTGCTGTGATAAATGTAACCAATGAGAAATAAGCTTAATAAGCTTTGTCAGTATTATTAGAGATATAAACTTGTGTCAGTACAACTGGTGCCATCTGGAGACCAAAAAAGACATTTCACGGGCTACTGAACTCGCATCATTAAAACTGGTGCCATATGGGGGGAGGAGGGGGGCCATGGGCTACTGAACTTGCATCATTAAAACTGGTGCCACATGGGGGGGGGGGTCATGGGCTACTGAACTAGCATTGGCAAAAGTGGTACCATAAACAGTTTAATGGGCCACTCTGCAGAGTGGTCCTTGCTGGCACAGGTGAGAGACTACAAAGGATTGGTTTCCTTAGTTGGTGAATAACTTGGATACAAATAATATGGAATGCATATTTTTTTTTTCCTTCCAAGAGTTTGCAACTGTTTCAGATGATTATTAAACCAAAAAAAATTTTTAAAAAGTTTAAATTTCAGCATACCATGACATTGTAATCCAGAAACTAAGGAAAGATATGTTTTTGTAGAGTGTTTGCTTATTTATTTTTACATGTACATGTATCAGAATATTTATTATATTTCTGGTAGTTATAATGAACCAACACATGGGTTTGGTGTAATTTGATCTTGCCCGAACAATGAAGACCACGTGTGACTATGTTCATGATATCCTCATATTTTGAGGTGTCAAGAAGCTAAGTACTGAAGATAAGAGTGTTGTAATAAATGTAATTAACCCTTTCCTAGTAGAATGACATTCATCTGCTTCAACACTACTTTAGGTCCATGTCAATTGGAATCATTTTTGCTGAAAATTGTGAAAATAACACGTGTCATGTTATCATAGCCAAGGTCCGTACCTTTTGTTGGCAGAGGTTGGGCACATTGCCAAGAAAAGCTTTTGACTTGCATCCTATTGTGACTAGGAAAGGGTTAAATCAGGACATGGCAAAAGGAGGTAAAAAAAAAAACAATTCTTGATGGGTATCTTCAACTCAGAAGTGAAGAATACTTTGAAATTAATGACACGTTTAAGAAATGTGCAGTGACCAAAAGCAAGCATACAGGTGTCTGGATGCCTCATGAGTTCTTGGGAGCTGTGAGGCAATGTGATGTTCATCAGCTGTTGATATATACAAATTTGCACACAAGGTTGGCAGTGGCATAACAGTCGATATACATTTATGTAAAAAGGCAAGTTCAGACTACTGTTTGGCCACATGTAGCCTGTGTGCACACTCAAGCAAAGAATCTCATGAAAGTACTTCAGCAACTTTAACCCTTTCCCGTATATTTCTCTCAGTGCCTATTTTTGACATAGCCTACAGCTTAGTCTGGGCGCAGTGACCCCAAACATGCGCCCCCTAATGATAAATTGTCCGGTACTCTCTTGTGTTGGAGGTGCATGTTGGTATTTTCTTTAAACTTACTTCTAACTTTGATATCTACAAATTTATAAATTATCACTCATGTATCACATCTTTTGTGACAATATAAGTTAATTTCGATGTATATTGAGGCACATATTCATGTGCAAACTTATTGTTCTTTGTTCCCGGAAGTGAGTATTTTTGTGATTTTACTACCTCTAGCACTAGAGAGTTACCGGAAACTTTGGCCATAGGGGTCCATGTGTGCCCTGGAGTGCACCAGGGAAGCTGTTCACTTGGACCATTCTGGTGGTTTCCACTACTGCAGGCATGCTGGTACTTGAATGAAAGGCTGTCTTACAGAAAATATGAATCTGGTATCATCATGTTAACACTTTAAAGTCCTAATTTTGAGTCAACAGTGTTAAAAAAAGTGCCCCGAGGAAAGCTGTTGACTAAAACTGTGTTGCTTTAGACTAGGCTTGCTGGTATAATATTGGAATGAAAGGTATATTCATGAGGAATTTGAATCTTTTAACCATTATATGCTTAATGGTAATGAGAAAACGACTGTAGCGCTGATTAGCACTTTAAGGGTTAATTCAGGGCACACAAATTTTTGTTGAAATCGGCAGTGAAAGATTCAGCTAGCTAGAGATCACCTATCAATTTTATTCACCCACTACCCACATGGACTCTCACACATATGTGCATGTTTTGTTTTGCATTTGACATAGGTTGGCTGGGTTGACTTGTGTAAGTTCCCTACTGATAGACCAAGCTTCTTCCTGTCTTTATAGTGTGGAAAATACTTTCATCTAAAGCATGGTCTAGCTGGCCAGGAGACATCTTCAAGGCCAATGAAGAAAGGAAGAAAACATTGTGCCATATGTGTATTTTTCCATTGGTATGAAATGTCCAGGTGGGTCATATTCTGCAGGGCATCATTGCCTAATTCTCTGCTTCTGATGTCCAGACATAAAAATGAATGGGTCAGTGGGTTGAAATAAACAAAACACAAGCAGAAAATAAAACTGTTCCTCAACAAGAATTTTCACAATAGACAGTTAGTCCATTTTTTGAAAGACCCCTCTTTTGGGGGACCACCTGCCTTATGTGACCCATTTTCACAGTGTAAAAGCAACTTCTAATGATAATTTACTTCTTTTTAGGAGACCACTCTAAAGACCATTTAGCCGTCCAGAAATGCCCCATTTCAGGCAAGTAAAACCCACCTATTTTGTACAAGATTGGTACAATAATTTGTCGTAACCATATCCAAACATGTTTACAGTACCAGTAAAGTTATGCAAGATGGGAGGGGTCTAATTGGTGTACATGATCGTCTTTAAATCTAAGTTGTGGATGGGAATTCAAAGTAATGGTTAGTTGTTAGGCAGGTGATTCAAGAGTTTAACCTCCTTTGGGAGATCCCTGCTTTATGTGACCACTTGGGATGGCACGACAGCTGTCCTCTCAAAGTAGGGACCACTGTACTTGTATTTTCCAAGTATATTCTACACGAGTTCAGCAGCATATGTGGTCATGTGACCAAGTGCATACAGTGGAACCTGTTTTGAGAGACCACTGTAATGAAAGACCACCTGCCTGTTAAGACCATATTTTCACTCCCATTGTTATCTTTCCTATGTTATTGCACCTCCATCGAGAGACCACCTGCCTTATGTGACCACTTTTTGGCATGCCGTAAGCTGGGGTGGCCTTTCAAAAAACAATTTCACTGTATATGTACATATGGTTGACTGATGCAGTTTTTTTTTTACTTTTATAGAGAGGGGTTGGTGGGGGGGGGGGGGGCAGGGGACATGCAAAATACGGGTCAGTCAAAGTGGAAAAGCCCTTCCTTCTCTTTGACACAGAAGTGAAATGTTGGGTTGGTGGGGGCATCAGAATCAAGTTTTTTACAACAATGCCCAAATCATGTACATTATATTGTTCTGCATATTGGTGTTTACTATTTTTTAGTGCTTTGTCGGAATATCATGCTCCTAGTGCCCCCCCCCCCCCAAAAAAAAAAACAACTTTATGGGTTGGATCAAATTCTTGTCAGGTGAGACCTTGGAATTATTCGGACAGAATTAAATATACATGTAGAGTCAGACAGACCTAATCGGTAGATTAGAATGATATTTTGACCAGTGTGTGTTGTAAATTTCATCAGAAAAGTAGTTGACAAAAGTTACGGGGTGAAAGGATTTACATAGGTACTATGTTTATAGGTTTGGGAAGTTGTTATTCCACGGTAACTTAGCAACATGATGATAAAAGTCTTCACAAGAAATGGTCAGCGTATCAGAATCATGCTTTCAAATTTTCAGTTCTATGTACACTGTAAAAAGTCTGTCCTCTGCCTGTACAAATTGAGAACTGCCAGTGCCTGATGCAACGTAAAACAGAAAACACTGAAGGTCCAGAGTGCCAGGATTGCTGGGTATTTTGTGTCACTCTTGTGGTGAAAACACCAATATTGAAGGATTTTATATGTGTGTGCATACAAGTACATTGATGGACATGTATGTACAGTAGTACCTGTCATGAAAGACCACCTGCCTTTTAAGACCACTTTTTAATATACTTTTTGCAGTACTTTTCTTGTTATTTATACCTCTCATGAGAGACCACCTGTCTTATAAGACCACATTTTGATCCTCCCTAGGGGTGGTCTTTGGTGACAGGTACTACTGTATAATTATATATATATATATATATATATATATATATATGATGAAAATGGGCATCCTTTTGAAGTGACCAGACTGTTTGTGTGAACTGGATTAGGTGTGGAAATTTGACTGTGGCACTTGAGTTGACCTGGATATGTGACAGACATGACATGGAGCCAAAATTAAGGTTTAGCATGCAAGTTTTGGCATATCCACAAAATACTCCCATGTTTTCCTTGTATGTGTGATGGAGAGGGGCTGTTGCACCAGTTTAAAGGCCTATAATGGGGATGAGGCTCATTTGTCATGTTTTCTGTTTCAGGCTTTCACTTCCTTGTTAAAAAAAGAGAGAGAACAAAGTTTTTCTATTCTGAAATTAAAAGCAAGAATTTTAATATAATTTGGTGGGACTGTGAGTGGGAAATGTACATTTTTTCCCCACCATTTTCATCAAACATTAAGTTTGGTCAGATTTTTTTTTTTTTCAAATGAGCAAATTTTATCTTGTTAGGCAGGAAACCATCCATCAGATATTTTTTATAAGCACTTTGTTCTCTAAAAGTGTTGCTGTAGAATTTTCATTCAAAAGGAGATCCTTGCTACTTTACAAGGCTATATGCCAGTATTTTCACACATTTTGCCATGTAAAATTTGCATCACAATCTTCAGAATATATATTTTAGAACATGTGTACTACAATTATGGTTTCGGTGCAAGACACGAGAGGCCAATCTTTGTTTATTATGCTGTAAAGCAGCAGACATAAGCTGAACCAGTGAAATACAAAATAAGAAAAACAAGTCTCAGACCCAGTACAGGCCCTTAATGGCTGGATCAGCACCTCACTCAATTACAATGTATTTACTCCTTGGATAGTATGCAACAAGGTATGACATTATCAGTCAAGTATTGTGGGATTGTGAAATGTTAGCTGTTTCTTCCTACAGGCATTGGTTTCTCTTTGCCTTAAAATGCCCCAAACAAACCCAGATGCCAATTGCATCTGTGTTTTTGCTGAACTTTTCTGTATTAACCCTTAAAGTGCGGATATAAGATTGAGTCAACAGCTTTCCTGGGGACACTGCGTGCAACGTGTCCCAAGGAAAGCTGTTGACTAAGACTACTTTTTGCTCTAGTCTAGGCTTGCTGGAATTTGAATAAAAGGTATTTTCAGGAGGAATTTGGATCTTTTAATCAGTATATGTTGAACAGATGTCAGAAAACTGCTGTGAATGGCAGCTATAGATCAGCCCCATCTGTTTGACTTTTGTTGGGCCCCAAACACAAACACCGCTGCCAAGGAAAGCTGTTCACTGATGTTTCATTTAAAAGGGAAAAGGGTGAACATAATTACAGCAAAATGAAAAGAAAAATTCAAGTGTTCTAGCTGTGCAGAATAAATTGTTGTTTTAGTGTATGGAATTAATTGCTTGTTTTGCAGTGGTTTGTGCTTATTGCAAGTTTCTTTCAATGAAGGATTGGATGCTGCTAATAAAAAAAAAAACATTCTTTAAAATATTTGTCACGGGTTATCTATCATTTGTACATGTATTATGATGGGGACAACTCGGGGGGATGTTGAGAACTCTATTTCCAGGGTGCCTCCATTATAACAGCAGTGATGGGGTCCATGGGGTAGACTGTGTTATCACAAAACCACTGTTTAGCAAGCGATAGTGCTAAAGTGGGAGCCCGTGAACTTCCCATGCTATATCAGACTCCACCTTGTAATGAGGGGCCCAAGGACCGAGTGCTGCAAAACAGTTGACAGGTTTCAGAGGTGGGCGTGCTGCTATCTGGCGGCAAATTTTCATACCGTTTTGTAGTGTATTTTGCACTGCAGGCCAATTATTGCCCCAGCTCACATTTCAGCTGCTGGAGTACGAATTCCCAAGCAAAAGCAAAAACTGTAGGCCATAGACCAAGTTCATGCTTGCATGAATGAAATGTCGTCATCTAATTAATTTAACCCTGTTAAATTCCAGGTACATTTGAGTTATATTTTCTACACATCTATTCCTCTGGACTGGCGGACCATGGGGCACCCTCTAGCGATTGACTCTGGCACCCATTACTCAACCTGCAGCATTGACCAATTGCATCAGTTTTCTTTCTATGACTGATCTACATCCATGTCACTTTCCACTCAGTCCAGCTTTTTACACGGTTGCAATTTTCCTGGTGTTCATTATCCCATCAAGCCTACTTTGGGTTGAAGATTATGGACTAGTGCACTGTCTTGCACATGTAGTTATTTTGACATCCTGTAGGAAGCTCCCTTTTCTGTGCATGATTCAACTTGTTGGTGCAGTGTCCACTCCTCATGGTCTCCAGTATGGCATAGAGTGATGGTTTTGGTAAGTGGAATGCCAATTAAAAGACATGCCATGGCTAGTTGGCACAATCACAAGTACAGCCGTTGCGGCCGAGACCTAATCAGTGGGTTCAAATGATTCCTGCGATGCTTGGTCTGGCTAAGGTGTCCCTGCAGGACTTTGTTGTGGGCATCATGAAGCCACAGGTCCCGCTGGTGCTCTCACAGCTCCAGGACTTCCCTTCAGAATCGGTTGCAAGCCCAGCCTTTGAAGGCTCCTTGTCTCTCTCCATTGCAGAAGATCCTGGCTCCACAGCCGGTAGGTTCTGTGCCTTCATTGGAGGACTGGGCCCAGGAGAAGGACAGAACACCAGCACTTGGCTAATAAGAAGAGAGTCCAGCTTACCAGGGTTCCAGTGGAACCAGAGCTCCACCCTCTGTGCTAGCCTCCAGCGGATTGGCAGCCGCAGACTTAGACCAGCCACACCAGGTCCTTTGGGGTGTCAATCTGCAGGAGCAGGATATTATGGACAGAGACACTGTCCTGCCATTATAGAGCAAGATATTGTTAGAGGCACACAGCAGCTGGCAATATCTTCGATATTGCAACTCCTGCATGCCGTCTGATCAGGAAGATTTAGAAGGAAAAGGAGTGCCATCCGTGTACCTGTTTTCTGTGGACCGAGTTCCCAGTGCTTCTTGCAACAGCATCACCTGCATCCAACAGGCAGCCCACGCACATCAGCAGGAGAGGTGTACATGTATGGTTAAGGAGATGTCATCGCTTGCCTTCACACAAGAGCTCCAATGCAGAGGATCAGGAAGGGCTAGCAGATGACACGGTTACCGCCCACAACATAGATCCGATTGTGGACCATTTCCAGAGCCAGGGTTTGGGATTGCTGAAGAAGCTGCTACCGCTGGCTGCAAAGCTGATGTCCCGAAGCATGGAGAAACAAAAGCAGCTACTGATTCCCTTTTTCAACATACATAATGGAGCAGACCAGAAAAACATCACAGCAGTCTGTCCTCAGTAGATGGCTGGCCCTCCAACTTTAGCCCCTTAGATTTGCTTCAAGCCAAGGAACCTGTCCAAAATGTGCAGGGTGCAGAGGTCCATTTGGGATGTTAAGCCACGCAGGGCTCAGGAGCCGTTGGTACTCTGTGCCCAGGAAAGAAATACCCACCTGGTGTTTACCTACCTCAGAGGATCCTTGACAGGATCATTTTGGACATCAGAACCGTGCTGCTGGTAATTCTTGAATCTCTGCCTTTTGCTGCACTTGACTGCTCTTTTCGTTGGGTTGGAAGTTATGAATGTGGGTAATGTTTTTAGCTCTTGTGACCACTATACCACCCACAGTATGAACGTTAGCCCAATATAACTTTCAGGACTTGTACACTGTATGAAAATCTAGGTCCTTTTCGATATTTGTGGTGTCACCTACAATATTATGCAATATCGGGGGTCAAAATGTGAAAATCTTGTGAACATGCCAGCACCTTTAATTTTTTGGCAGTTCTTCAAGGAATTTTGAGGGATTGTGGGGAGTCAAAATCTACGATGTTAATGATACTAGTCGTGCCACCTATAATTTGATAGAAATTATGTACCAAAATGTGTTTTAAGATATGAAATTCCATATCTGGAAAAGTAATTGGATTAGACTTGCCACATGTATAGGATATATAGACCATGTCCAATGCTAGAATGTTCGGCAATATCAGTGACCTTAACCTATTTTTGTGAGGTCACCATGCCTGTAAACTTGAAAGAGGTGATTTTGTAATGGCAGGGTGTAGCTTGGACATCAATGGCAATGTCAGCATACCACCAAGCCCATGAGCCTTTTGTATTACATAATCTGGGTGACCTTAATCTTCTGTCCCAAGGTCACTGACAACATAAAAGTTAAGGACTCCCTCATTGTTGGCTTGGCACATGCAACAATATCCATGACAGGAATTGCACAAATAAGCTATGATTACATGTAGAGCCAAGTGCCATCTGGTGGACAAATCAGACACTAAAATCACATGAGCTTAATATTTTAGAAGCCACTTGTGGACTCACAACTTTGAAATGAAGATGTTGATGTAGCCATGGTGCCAGCAGAGCATTACGCACATGGGCCTCTTGTTCTGAACTATTAGATCCAACAGAGGCACTAACCCAAAGTCAACTCCTTTGCAGTCATACTGACTGCTTGGATTTGGACCCTGATGCCCATAAGTTCCTCAACATCTTAAACCAGATAGAGTAACACAGGGCCCTATCACTACATCATGCCCCAGTAAACACGTTTTGACTTGCGAGCAACTCATGTTACTTCTGCGACAGATGTTCAGTTCTTACAAGGCCACCCCAAATGCAGCCAAAAAGTGGCCTTATAAGAGGGATGGCCTCTCTTGAGTGGCGACTGTGCACCACATATTTTTTTCTGGTAAGTGCAGGTTCAGCTCTTTCTTTTACAGTTAGCTCCACCTCTGTAGTCAAACTCCCCTATTCACTTTTCCGTGTTGCAGGGGATGGGAACATTATATAAGGTAAGTATTAATATATAAAGAAACATGGAAATTAATAAATTTCCATTTTGTGTGGCTTTTTGCAAGGTTTCTGCCTAACGGAAGCTGAATCAAGTTTTTTTTGCACCTTTGTGTCAGGAGTGTGCTGAGGAAAGCTGTGGACCAATCACATACCATTTTTAACAATACATTTGCTTTACCCTTGTCATTTAAATTTCATGTTAGTAAAAACATTCCCCTAAGAATTATAAATAAGACCTAGTATCATAAATGTACACCCCAGGTCAACAGCATTCCCTGGTGCAATGCACTCAGCGCATGCCAAGGAAAGTCTTATTCTGACCAGGACAGGGTTAATGTGAAAAAGCATTTACAACAGAGGTCAATCGCTTATAATTTTTAGGTCATCTGAGCTTCTGGAGTCACTCTGCACTCATCCACAATTCACTTTTTTCTTTCCTTCTCAAAAACATTGGCAGAGGCCTCTGGTGAGATGAACCTCTTTAGGTGGTCGTCTTCTGAGTTTGTTCAAATTGTCACTGCAGTATTTAAATTTTTTAATTTTGGTCTATTTCTTTCAAAAATCTTTGACAATTCTCATGAACTACTCGGCTCATTGCTTCAAGATGAAACACAGACTTCCACCTCTGCAGAATCATAGTTCTCACCTTGCTCAATAGGTTGTGCTGAAATTTTATATTTTCTATGAATTCTGTTTGCTTTTTTAAATTTCTTTCGCCAAAACTGCTGGCTGGATTTGCATAAAACTCGGTGGGATTGTACTTCAGGTAAACCAATGTTATTCACCAGAAGGGACCGCTGACTTGTTAGTCAGCTGAGCTTATGTAGTGGTTAGGCCTCTGTCGTCCGACCATCGGCAACTGCAATTCACATTTTTGACTTCTTCTCCCAGACAACTGTCCAGATTCACCTCAAACTTGGTAGGAATGTACCTTGGGTGGGTTTCTATCAAGTTTGTTTAAATGGCTATACTCCAGTGATTTTTTGATTTTTTTGTTCCATTTTTGGGCAAATCTTAAAAAATCTCCAAAACTGCTTATCTGATAGCCTTGATATCACATAGGGACACTCTTCGGGACTCCAATTTCTTAATTTATTCACAAGGTGGCGCTGAAATTTTATTCTTTTTTTCATGATTTTTTCGTGTGTTATTGCTATTTTCGACTTCTCCAGAACAGTCACTCAGATTATTGATATGTTCTTTGGGGAAGGGTAAAACAAAGTTGTTCACAAAGTGGTAATGCTGCGGTTTCCTGATTTTTACAGATTTTTCAATTTGGGTACTTATCGGTAAATGCACCTTTCCTATTGATTACTATGCAAGTAAATGGGCATCCTAATGCTAATTCACATTTTTTACCTTCTCTGAAATGGTCATGCATCCAGATTTTTTACTTCACACTTGGTGGCAATGTACTTTGAATGGATCCCTACAAGATTTGTACAAAAGGACACGCTCCATTGAATTTGGGATTTATGATTTATTTTTGTTCCTTTTTTGGTCAATCTTACAAAATCTTTAAAAAAATCTTCTCTAAAACCGCTCACCCGACTGCTTTGGAATCACACAGAGACAGTCCTTGGGACTCCTAGTTCTTAATTTGTCCACCAGGTGGCACTGAAATTTTATTTTTTTATGTTTTTGGGTGTTTTTGCTTTTGTCGACTTCTTCTCCAGAACTGGCACTCAGATTAAGCTGAAACTTGGTTGACATGTTCCTTGTGAAAGAGTCAAACAAAGTTATACACTAGGTAGAACTGCTTTGGATTCCAAAGTTATAACGATTTTTCAATTCGGGCACTTATCGGTAAATGCACCTTTCCTATTGATTACTATGCAAGTAAATCAGCATTTCAATGTTTATTCACATTTTTTACTTTTTCTCCAAAACCGTCACGCAGATTGATTTCAAACTTGATGGAAATGTACCTTGGGTGGGTCTCCATCAGATTTTTCCAAATGGTCATGCTCCATTGATTTTTGGATTTTTTATGAATTTCTTTGGGGTTTGGGGGGAAAATCTTAACAAGAAAATCACAAGGGTATATGTACATGTCAGCTGAGCACAGGACTGTCACAGTCCTCTTGTTTTCTGAATTAATTGTTTAATTGTATCATAGTCCATAAGTGTAAACATGAGCATGGATTACTACACACATACATGTCAATGTGCAAGGCAATGCTGATGTATACATCTACTTACACTTCTTTAAACTTTGATTTTGCCTCGTGAAACTTCACACCCATGCATATCAACCCATAGATGTGTCATGTGACCAAACTAGGTCACCAGGTCAAATATCTATGTCCCAGTGATGAATTCATGTTCTAATACACATACATGTACTGCCATTCATTCCTACGCTTTGACTTTGTCTGATGAAACCTCGTGGCAATGCTTACCACAATCAATGTACATGTATCTCATGATGTAAAAGTATGTCATTAGGTCAAGTATCTTCACAGTAATATATCCATGTATGATTCATCTGTATAATTTCATTGGGCTTTGGCAGGCAGTGCCAGAGCCACTGACCAAGGCCTGTCACCATAGTATGGAATGAGTTAAAGCTCAGATCGCAACTTATTTTGGAGTGAATATTTCTTGATTAGCTTAGCATTGAGTGTTTACACAGCACTTCTGTTTATGGAACGAAGCTGCACACTGAATCACCAGCATTGAGGCTAACACAGTTCACACTGCAGCTCTGTACGAGGATATAAAAGCATTATAAACAAGACATAACATAGATGCCCCCCTACCATCATTATGTTCACCCTCATTACCCTGTTGATAGTATAAAATGGGACACCCATGACCTTGGGAAGTGGATGTAGAAACCAAATTCACTAAAGTGGCCTTGTGACCTTGGAAATTAGGTCAGCCTTCTTTGAAGGTGAATTAGCCCTATTGAAAGACTATAAACATCTACAAAATAAAAGCTCTGGCTCAAAAAATTCTGCAGTTACCAAACAGAAACCAAATTCAGTAATGTGGCCCTATGACCTTGGGAATTGACTCAAGGTCACCCATTTCAGAATTGATTTAGCTCACACAGAAGGCTATATTCCTGTGCAACATGAAACTCTAGGTGAAACACATCTTTCACCATCATGCAGAAACCAAGTTCACTAATAGGACTCTAAGTGGTGACCTTAGGAATTAGGTCAAGGGCATCCATCTTCTAGGCTGACCAAGGCCTAATTGAGGACAATTACTATGTGCAATATTGAAGTCGTCACTTAAATTCTGAGTTACAATGCAGAAACCAAGTTCCCTGAAGTGACCTTGTAACCTTTGCATTTAGCACAAGGTCACCCATCTTTGAACTTGACCTTGTTCTGGATAAGGATTATACTCTTGTGCCATATACAGAGCCTATCCTAAAAACTTTTTTTAGTTATTTCTGTGGAAACGAAAACTTACTACAGTACCTTGGAAATAGGGACAAGGTAAACCGCTTTCACACTTCACCTAGCCCTTGTACTGGAGTATATATATGGGCACTATCAAAGTCCTATCTCAAAAACTTCTTGAGTTATGGTGCAGAAACCAAAGTTTCTCCACCCACCAACCGACCAACCGACTGAAATGAGCAAAGCTATATGCCCCGCCTTCTTCGAACGGTGGCATAATAAAAGATTCTGAAGCTGGCTTTTGATGTGCAAAAGCTTAAAGTTCTTGGGCTTGGAAACACATTATTTACTTGAAGTTCAGCTGGGCACCATATGCAAATAAATTGAAATCATATTTCAAGTTTGACTTGAAGAATGGAATGCACGTTATTTTGCCTGAACCTCTATAAAGCGTCTTCTTCCTTCATCCAGCAGCACGGCAGTCAGTTTAAGTCCATATACGCATCCTGTGTCAAGTCCAGTTGCATGGGTGCACTCCTGCAATTGACGACCAGCATCATGGCCAAAATACACATGTTCAGGGCCTTGCCAACACTGTGCCCATGGCAACCCATTATCCCATGTTGAAGACCCTTCAAATTCACCATTTTCTGTTGTTACAACATTTCTCATACTTATCATATTCCTAGGTGTCTGCTCTCTTAGGGCTCTTCCAGGAACTAAACCTGCATGAACTACGAGAATATTTACTGATGGGATTGAGATTGTGTATGGAAAATTCCTGATAAAGTTGATATCATCCTCAGATATGTCAGCAATCCACATGTCCTTATCCTTTATCGCCTGACCTGACTTTAAACGAAACCACTCCCTCATAATTTTCTCTTCATGGTTGCCTCTAACAAAGTATGCTCCATGCAAATTATTACGCAGGAAACGAAGTGTTTCTAAATTTTTTGGACCCTTGTTGATGACATCTCCAACAAATATAATCACTGTATCCTGTTCTGTTGCTCCACTTTTACGCAAAAGTTCCTGAAGTTCATCCAGACATCCATGGACATCTCCCACAATGAGCAACTTCTTTCCAGTAACATCAGCTTTCTTGATAGTAACATGCCACACTGGTGGTCGGGGAGCTTCCACAGTCTCTGTTGGTTGTTGGGGAGTAAGGCTGCGACGCTTCGCAATGCATGCTCCCATGTTTACAGGTCCTGCACCAAAATGAGGCTATTACTAAGAGAATACCTGCAAGTATATGTTTGAAAAAAGGTGAGATTAAAAAAAATTATACATTTTATGAATGGAAATATTCTTAATATGTGCATAACAGTATGCAACAGCTTTTCTGCATTGATACCAAGGTAAATTAAATTGGGAGTGCAAGACAAGCATATTGAGAGTGCAAGGGAAGCATACTGGGAGTGCAAAGAAAGCATAAAGCGACCCTCTGAATTATCAGCAAAAAATCTTTGGAAATTGCATAAACTGTTTCAGCATGTTCAGTGGCATACATGTTAATTGCTTGGGCAACAAATCAAAACCTTTGGTAATCCTCCTTGCAAAGAATTCTGATTTCTTGATTTTTTTTTTGGGGGGGGGGGGGGGGGGGGGGGAGAGGGGTAACTGCCATGGACACACCATTTCTTCCATATTTCCCTCAGGTTAGCTCTGAAATCCACTACCACACCTTGTGAATTTGGTAGGTGTACAGCGGTGTTTGAATGATCCCTGACCAGCCGTGAAACAGGGGAACAAAGGTGGTGCAAATCGCCTGCAGAAAACTTCCACCCCATGCAGTCCAGGGATCATTTGTTAATCAAAAGATGCAAGAAACAGGATCTCAAAGAGGATTTTAAGCAAGTCGTCTACATTATATTAGTAAACCTCAGTTGAAACTTTGCTTGCACATAATATTTGACCATTGGTGCAAGCACCTTGCAACACTTTAGTGTCCATGGCAAGTACTGACGGGGATTTTTCTCAACACTGGTGAAAGATACCCCAAAATACCCTTGTGTTTTGAAACAATCCTTCGTTGAGGTGGAGTTGTGAAGCTAGTACGCAGTGAGAATGGCAACTTTGGATTGATATTACCCATTTAATTTTTTCACAAGCACATTAAACCTATATATTTTCTGATTACTATATATCCATAGATTTGTATCCATAGGGTTTTTTTGCACGACTGGATTTTTTTGAGATTTTACAGCATCCTTTCTGACTTGGTATGATTTTCACATTTTTCGCGCAGAAGTCACACAATTTTTTTTTGTTTTTTTCAAGTTGAAATCAGAGGAAATTTAAAATTTATATCCATGTCCAGGATCAAATTCAAGGGCGAGTCCTGAAATAGCATAAATAAAAAGTTGTAAAATTTTTAATTTAGTCCTGACAGGTTGGTCATTTTCTTTCTATAAATGGCTCCAAAAGTCACGGAAGGGGTTGTCAGAAAAAAAAATCCAGAAAACCGCTCCTGGATAGGATATTTTTCTTTTGATGCCCATTGATTTCAATGTGATAGGGCAGTTCTGGGTTGCCTACGTAGATAGACTGTGGCTCCTTCTGATTATTACACCCCGCCAAAGTACAGCACCAACACCACTTTCAGAATAGCGATACCTAATCTGTCTACGCAGCCAAGGGTCTGGGGGGCCTTCCCGGGAAATATTTGAAAACTCGATATTCCCAGGTGCCTTCTCCTGGCATTTGAAACTACATTTGTATTTTCACATGGGCAATTTGATATCCGAGACACACAAAATTCACTAAACTGGGCTGTCTCGTTAGCTTTCATATTTCCTTACCGGGTACACATGTAGCATACAGAGTTAGACTAGTCCCAAAATTTTTACAGAATGGCAGGGAAGTGCCTCAAAATTTCTACTTGCCGAAGTCTGCCCCCACTCAGCTGGTTCATCACACATTTTTTTTTTTTTTTTTTGCATTCATAACATTCAAATTTATACAGTATAAGTGTCCATTTTGGCGAGCTCTGTTCTTTCAACTTCAGATGCCAGTTAATAAGAATATTATCTATAAGCCTGAAAAAAAGTTTATTGTATCTGTAGGATTCCTTGTACTGCCTCTAGCATTAAATTATATATTGCAAGCCAAACAATACTGAGCCAATACAACAAAACCAGAAAGGAACTACAAAAATATAATAATTTTACTAGTACTGTTTTTACTCCCAGTTAGACTTCTGAAAGTCAAAACTCGAGTTCCTAAGTAAATTAAGGTATCCAGATACAATTGAGTAGGCCTACATCTGTTCTTTTGCTGCTTTTAAAATTTTGGTGTAGCTTGATGAAAGTATATTGTTGAAGTTGCACAGTTTCACTTGATCAGTTGGTGCACGTACAGATCAACGAAATATTGTGCTAATTGCGTAAATATGCCAACAAACATGACCTAGATATAGGATGATACGTATTTTAAATTTATCTATTTCTCAGTAAAATCCAGCCTGAAGTTCTAAAAATGATGTTCCAAACACCAATAAACTACAAAGTATCCTCCTCTCGTAGTCTCTATTAGGCCCATATTGGGATATGTCTTCAGTTTTGAAAATTACGAGACCTTGTCCCATTCCAGTGTAGTAACAGCAGATCATAACCATGGTGACAAATATAACATTCTTCACTTTATTTACTGCTGTTGCCTCCCTAGGATCCCTCACGATCACTATTGTTTCTGATGTGCTCTTGACAAACACGCTAGCCCAGAACAGAAAGCAAAAAGCAAGCCCCGGAGATGCTACGGAGACAGTTGCTGTTGTGAACACACTTGAAAATACCCCTTGGCTGTCCACCAACACGAAACTATGGAAGCTGACTTTTTTTGTACCAGCTACATGCAACATGCGAGATATGATTCATTTCTATAGTTGCCAAAATCATACCACAACCATACAAGAGTGGGAACCGGCACATGCTCCCCTTGTCCTCATTTCTTTTACAGTTAAACCTGTCTTGAAAGATCACCCCCAGGGATGACCAAGATATGGTCTTTTATGTGAAGTGTAAATGCAATGAAAAGTACCAACTAAAGCATGCTGAAAGTGGTCTTTCAAGACAGGTGGCCACGATAGGCCTCTCATTGGAAGGGTCTTTCAAGCCAGGTTTTACTGTACTGGCAAGCGAACATAGGAAAGTAAGTACATTATAACTGCACTTGGTACATGCAGTAAACTGGCATGATGTAGATGCAGTGGAACAAATACATGTGCATGCAAGTACCTGTACTCCAGTCATATGCACCAGCATTTGGGAAGGTTTGTTTTTTTTTTTTTTTTTTCCACATGATAGATGAACACAAAATTGTCACAATATGCCATGAAACTTTCCTGGTGAATATCTATATGTATTGGGGATCGATCCTTATTTGTTGCACCTGCACTTTGAAAACTTACACCTACAATTTCCGCTTAAAGGAGACCTCACAGTAAAACATGTTTTGGTTTGAACATATTTTTATTGACAAACTAGTGCATCAATTCTACAAACAGAGAAGTTGTCCCGAATGGGCAGGATAGCCATGCCCAATGTTATTCCTCTTGGGCTACATAAATACAGGACTGGATAGAACACCCCACAGGTAAATCATTCATCTGTGCTGCATGAAGGAAGACATAAACAGTAGACATGTACATACCAACCATGGGGCATTTTTGTCTGTTTTAAAGACCACCCCTCAGGATTGTATTTGTGTCTTTTTGCCCAGAACCACTTCCTAGTAGTCAATATCCTATTCCGCAGTTCGAACTCTTTACTCTCCATAAGCTAACCTGTCCCTGTCTAACCTGTATATATATGGAATTACTATTGTCTATATTGCACACGTTCCTCTGTAAAATTTTGACATAGGCTGTATCAGCCCAAATAAATTAAAGGGTCTTCAGCGGGTAACTACTCAACATGTTTCGGAGCCTTTTACCCGTACACGTCTCTCTGAGTAGCGGCTCCTTGCCTAAGCTAAATATTCAGCAAAGACAACCCACATAATAATGAATAAATATGAACGTGGCAATTGATGAATTAGCTAAATATGTGAAGTTTTGCTTGTAAATGCAGAGCTTCATATCAAAGAAGAATACCTGTCAAACAAACCATAATTACCAAATTTTCATAGTACAGGTTCAGATAAGAACAATTTGACTTACCCCTGAACCAAAATGTACCCTTTCTAGCTGGACAGCTTTTCCTAGTTAAACCATCCGCCAATGTTTAACTGAAGTGGAAACAAGCTGGGGCATTATATTCAGTCCCAGTGATTGTAAAATAAACAGTTGCAGCTAGACCACCTGTACAAACCAAGGAAAATCCTAACAAGGACTGCAACAATGTACATCCTGTACCAGAGATGTAAAACAAACTCCATGATGACACCTACTCCTCAAACAATTAAGCTCTATTTAACTGCCAACCCTGAGTCAATGTGTCAACTTAATGTGTCAGGTTTGTGACACTTGAGAAAATACTGTCAATTTTGAGTAATTTTTTAATAGTGAGTAAATGTGCATTTAGGCATGTCAGAAAAGAATGGAAGTCATTAGCATTTATGCCAAAAACATGCTATCAAAACATTTTTTCTTAACAGGATTTGAAGTACAATTAGGCAAACATGCAACTGTCGTAGGCCGCTTCTTGCTACCTGTAGCCCCTGGGGGTTTACCTAACAGAAAACATGTAAGCCTAAAATGTCTGATAGTGAATATTAAAACAGAAAGATGCCAAAAGATAAAGTTAAGTAGCAAAACAGACAAGTCTAAAAACTGTAGATTATTGCAGCCAGACTTTCTAATAATCTTTGGATGTTAACAGTAGAATTATAGGGCAAGTCAGAAAAGAATGGAAGTCTTTTGTATTTATGTCAAAAGAATGCAATGAAAATATTAACCAGATATCAAGTACAATTAGGCAAGCTTGTAACTGTTGTAGGCCGCTTCTTGCTACCTGTAGCCCCTGGGGGTTTACCTAACAGAAAACAAGCTAGCCTAAAATGTCCGAAAGGTGAACGTTTAAACATAATGGTGTCAAAAGATGAAATTAAGTAGCAAAACAGGCAAGTCTAAAATCTCTAAAATTATTGAAGCCAAACTTTCTAACCATCTCGGGATATTTACAGCAAAATTTGTAGAAATATTTGATCAAAAGTACACCTTTGAATCCTCTTGACTCAAGTTTATTGTAAATAAATTTGGTTCTTGATGCAAAGTCCTGAAATTTAGAACAAATACGACCAAATCTCAAAATTTGTGACAAAAATGTATTATATCCAATAGTATCGGAAATATTACTGTCCGGGAAAGGATAATTAACTACTTCAAAGTTAAACTCATCTATTTTGTGATAGACTTTAATACAAAACCTGTCATTAGTGACCTGAATATCCAAGTCCAAAAATACATCTCTGAAACCATCTGAATTGTTACCCTCCAAAGGGATATCTTTTGGGTAAATTTCTTTAGCAATTTCATTGAAATTTTGTACATTTACACAAGCAATGTCATCAATATATCTTGCGTTGTTTGATAATTTTGTAGCCATTTGAAAGTCCTTTTTCATCAATTTATTCATATACTTAAATTCAAGCCAGGTTAAATATAAATCTGCCAGTAAAGGGGAGCAGTTGCTACCCATTGGAATGCCTTTTATTTGTTGAAAAACCAGTGGTCCGCATTGAACAAAAGTATTATCCAAGAGAAATTTTATAGCATCTATCCAAGTTTCAACAGTGTAAGATTTAATGTTACTTTTTGAATATTTATTGTGTGACCAGTATGCTTTCTTTGTATATGAGTTTATATTTATGTATGGTTTACCATTATGTTTAAACATTTTGCTAATTAATTCTGAAAGATGACTTAACTACAGTCTCTGAAGACACATGGTTGCTCACAGGAGGTACAAATAACATGAAAAGTACCAAGCACTATCCCTTTGGCATGGAAGGTCAAAAACCCTCACCATGAAGAAAAATTTGGTAAAAACTAGAAGCCGATCAGTGACCGAAAACCCCTCGGCCACGACAAACAGACGTATATGACGAGAGTAACCCTCCAGTAGGTCAAGGTTACTTCTGTTTTAAAACCTAATGACAAAGCTTTGGTGCAAACACAATGAGCAGATATCATACGGCAAGGCCATTTTTCTTCACTGCAGCACTGTGACCTGACCTAGTTTTCACTAGGTGTCTGAGGCATCCTTAGGACCACCAACTGTCATAAATAGTTGGTGCAGCTAAAGTGAGTAATTTAATGTTTGAAGATATCATGGTATCGGCATTTTTTCTTCAATACAGCACTGACCTAGTGACCTAGTTTTCAATAGGCATCTGAGGACCAACTGTCATAATTTATTGATGAAGCTACATTCAATATTTTTTTAGATATTGTGTAAACACCATTTTTTCTTTACTGTAGTACTATGACCTAAATATGTGACCTACTGACTTACTTTTCGATAGGCACCCGGAGCACCTCAATGGCCCCCTTTAATAAAAATTTGATCTCTTTTTATTGTGAGTATTTTTGGAGATATGGCATTGACAAGGCATGGACCGACATGTAAGTAATGACAATACCCCTCCGTCCTAAAGGCTGAGGGGTAAAAATGAATATATTTCATGACAAATTTAAATATATAAGATTTGTGTGGCACACTGCTACTCTTGGTAACTTCAACATCATTCTGGTCTGGTGTCCACCCCTCTGGCATATGTGTGGCAAAAAATATATATACATGTACAGTGTCCCCCCTCATCTAAGTTCACTCTGTGTGCACCAGAAATGTGGCCTCACAAGAGGAGTGGCCTCTGTGACAAGAGGAAAATAAAATGAAAACATGAACTTGTTGCATGGAGCAGTCACTTTTTATGGGAGGGCAGCTAGTAAGATGTAAGAAGGGACCACTGTTTCACAAAATAGAATATATTTGCGAGTAACTGGTTGAAAATAAATATTATTTACTAATGACTTCTTTAAAGCTCAATAAGATAAGTTGTGTTGGGGTTTTTTTTTCAACATCGCCAGGGAAATGTATTCCCTGGAAACTATCAATTGGTGGTCAGTGTTATTTGATAAAACTGTCCAAAACTGGAAAGCTGAAAAAAAAATCAGGATATTAAGACCAAGAAAACTTGTGTATGTCAGGCAAAATATAAATGTTCCGCATGTATGCATTATTGTCTCTAAAGCAACTTTCACGCAACTCGTCTTATTCAGAACTACTGATAAATACTGTGCCATCTTCTGGAACAAGAGAGGCCACTGGCATGAGGTTAAGTATCCCTGGTTTTAGTCTTTTTAGCTGAGCAACCAGTTTGAGGACAATTCTCCAGTGAGTTAAGTCCCTCAGGCACCTTGGATTGGTGGGATCATAAGCGGTCTGTCCTTCCTGGAAGATGACAGAGGTAAAGTATTTCCTACTGTGATCCTTATTGGGTTGCTGGAAGGTAGCAAGCTGTAAGTCATTTTCCCGAACAAAGTTGGGAAGTTCATGCACAGGACATTTGATATGCTTAGCAACGATTTGGAAAAATGCTAACATATTGTCTCGCCACTGGTCTGGGTGAATGAAGCCTTCACAGTCAGCATGAACACTCTTGTAGTGTTCGCTGCGTCTGTTAAGCTGGTTGAGTTGCAGAAAGCATCTCCCACAAGCTGTAATTGGATCTGCAAACCATGGCAGGTGCACTGCATTTGCATGCGAGTGCAGATCTGGAACCTTTGCTTCACAGACGGGACACACTGCCGGGCGATCCATCTTACTCTTGGTCCTCCAGCAAGGTTTTGGCTTCCTCGGTATATTTTCCTGACCCTCCAGCGCCAAATCTTCCCTTAACTCCATCACAGAAGTCTCTGATACACTTCTGCTTTGTGGTCCAGTTTCCCTGTGATAGTCTGAAAACACGGCAGGATTTTCAACAATGTGAGGCACTGCTTCCAATGTTTCATTGCTTGCCTGTCTATTTAGCTGTACAACCTTCAGTTTCGGTGGACAGCGGTAGTCGTGTACACTTTCTGCACGTCTCTTCGTTGTAGAAATGTTACATGTGCCTTTACTCCTGTGTCCTACTTCTTGTTTACGATGCAACAAGCCCTGCTCATGATCAACTTCTGGACACTCCATGCTTTGTCTTATTTGTTCGACCATTTTGGCCACATGAGCATACACTGTGTTTGTCTCTGGGTCCTTGGCGACATTGTTGGTGCTTTCGTCATGGCTACCAGACTTATCTGGGTAAGACGCTGGTCTGTCTGTCAGCATCTTCAATAGATATATCACTGGTGCTAGAAGTTCAACCACTTCATTTTGAATCTGGTCTTTCTCAGTCTGTGGCAGAGTATTAATAATGGATTCTGGATCAGTTTCCCCCATGGCCAACATCTCGACCACTCTTTGCAATGGAGGAGACATCTTTTTACCCATCCCAAGAATGACCAAGGAGGATGCAATATTATTGGCATCAGTCTCAGTACCGTTGGCATGGTTACCTGACTTGGAAGTGCCACCTGCTGGCCACATATCACCAACCAGTGCTGCATTTTGTTCCAGTGTATGCGATAACCTCGTAGTTTGCCTTCCAATTTCTTTGTGTGTCTTCTGTTTGATTCTCACTTCCACAGGGTCAGACTTCCCCAAGTCCATTTCTGTCCTGTCAACTAGCTGCCGCCCATGGCTTGACATCCCGAAAAGTCTGCAAGAGAAGAGTAATATAATCTGTTGATGTGTCGGTTGCCATGGGTTATGTCACTTTTGATACAGTGTTCACTGTCAGCGGAAAACCAACGCTTCTGCAACACAAAAAGTGGTCTTAGAAGACCGGTGGTTTCTCAGGACAGGTAGATTAACATGGGAAGCATAGGAATTGAGAATCTCATCCGAGGATTGTCCGTCACAAGAGGGGTCTTTTATAACAGGGACTACTGTACAGTCCAAATGGATAACTATTTCCCCTCAAAGTAACTGGAAGTTAAACATCATCTGCTTCATTGTTTTTTCTACAATTTACATGGCTCAAACACAATTTGAATGAGAAATGTCGGTGAGACTTGGGGGGGGGGGGGGAACCCCAAAACATGCCCTATAAGTAAACCTCTTTCATTGGTGTAGGTTTGATACTGAATGTCTACCCTATACCAATGAAAGCTGAACATTAAATTGACTCAGTCTTACACCCTATCCTGCCGCAAAAAAAGTGAGCACTTCCATTTGTTTTGCATTGGGCATATTTTGGAGGGAGCGTGTGCAAATTAGCATGCCAACAATCTTACTCCCTCAAAATCAGAGATCTGTCACCAGGGATCCCCATTACAAGACATGTTGATGGTTTCTGACGTCTCGTGTGCTTGCACTAGGCCATCTACACCCCATGTGCACCTCAATACACGATGCACTTCACAACAATTTCTTTATTTCCATTCCAGGTTAACTTTCTCTTACTCTGCACTGACCACGAACAGGCTCTCATGGCCATGTTACATAACTCCATGCTAATACATCATATTTGCTTCAGAAGTTTTGATATTCTTGGCACCTTTTGTTATACCAAAATGGGACAGCTCACCTTTTTTTCTCAAGAGTATATTTCCAGACAAAAACAGACAATCTAAGAAATCACTGATCTACGGGCCCACTCAAGCTGCATAATTTTCATCTTTCCTGGAACTACGTGCATGCTGGCACTTGAAGAACATGTATTTTGACAAAGACTTTGAATCTGAAATCAGTATCATAACTCATATCTGCACAATTTTGGTTGTGATTAGCAATGGTTTTCAGCTTCCTTTAACTGTGACACCAGTTTGTTTTTCACGCGAGTTACTGAAGCAGGGAATGATGCTACCACCAGCCATTTAGTCAAACGCCACTGTTTCTTCATTTTGGCTAAAGAAATTTGCAGGACCCATTGTTTTCAAATGAATTAATAAGGGACCAGGGTAGAAATCTCTCTGAACCTTACTTTTATTTCCAATTTTGGCTTAAGATTTTTCCAGTCCAGATCTGTCCCTGCTAAAGTAAAACTGCAATTCCTCACCCAAGGAAAGCACTTGTCAGTATGGATATTTATTTCCCGCCACAAAGCACGGGTTTGTTGCCTGGCGATCACGTGGGACGTGCGGGTCACATCAGCGTCACAGACAGGCCATATGCTTTTTTCTCACAAAGTTAGCGTTTTGTTTGAGAAAGTTAAGTTAACAAATGCCAAACTGGTATTCTTCTAGTACTTCCCGAGCCATATAAAGAAAAATTTCCATATGCCTTTAATAAAGTACTCTGTATTTCCAAAATATTAGTAATATCCCACTTGTGCCCACAGGTACCGACCGGTATCTCGCCATATCCCGCCATGCGAGACTAGGCAATCAGGTATGCAGTTGGGGTGGAAACTTATTATACATATCTCCTATTCTTCTTTTCAAGTGAGCATCAGCAACCAATAATCATCAATCACATAAAATCTTGTTGCCCATGAATAGTTTTTCATTTCGCAAAATTAGCCACAAATTAAACAAGAGGGCTGTGTGAACAGCCCATGCGCAACTGACCCAGAGATTCATCACACTTGTGGCTATGTGAACTTGGAATAGGATCAAGGTCAGCCATGTACTGAGAAAGTCTGACCTTTATGGAAGAACACTAACCTGTGCAACATCAATGTCCCGCTTCAAGTAGTTCTCAAGTTATAGCAAAGAGTAAAATTCATGCATGTTGCACTGTGACCCCAGAAATGAGGCCAAGGTCACTTAAGTACTGTTTAAGCATGACCTTCATAGAGAAGCACTAGAGGTGCAACATCAAGTTCCCAACTCATACCGTATTCATTCCGATAAGTGCACATGTCCCAATAAGCGTACACCCCCACTTTTACTGAATGATCTCCAAGTTACTTACTGTGAATGTGGAGTTGTTTTCAACGTAACTCTTTTATCACCATGCATGACCAGCTATGAAATCGATAGTTTTTCAATCAAGTAAAATTCTTTATCACAAAAAGCATGATGGTTTGTTTGTTGTGTTTTTTTAATGCTCTCCACCTTATCTGCATCTCCGTGTGTACTTTGAAAACAAGAGTTCCCTCTTTGCTGAGGACTTCCTGTCATATTGCACATGCTCAGTCGCTATTTCCTGTTTAGGTAGCCACGCTGGCTTGCTCACATGGGAGGGAGGCCCAGGCATTTAGTTGGCTGAATTTCACCTCTGTTTACCAAAATTTTTGCTTTTCATCGACAGAAATAAAGTTTGATATGTGTTATCATCCTATGGTGTTTAGGTGAGTCTACAAAATTTATATCGATAGTTTTACCGCCGATTTTACAGTGAATATGATGACTGTTCCAACTCTTTGGAAGATTTGCCATGGGAAAAATGGGGATATGAGCTTATGATTGATCTTTCTCGGCTGGATTTTCATGTAAAATATTTTTTAAGTGCACAGTGCGCCAATTGGAATGAATATGGTAGATCTCAAGTTAACAGTAAATTTCGCTGTAAGTTGAGATGAGTTATCAGTTAATTTCATTGTCAGTTGTCCTGTCACGTTGGAAATGAGGTCAAGGTCCACAAATCACTGGAGCATACCCACTTGCACAAAATACAGACACTTGTCAAAGTTATACCCCTACCAAGTTTGACACAAATCTGTCCAAAATTATTGAAGTTATAACCATTACAAGAAATTCCCAGCTTAAACATTCCTATTAAAACTTTAAGATTTTCAAAAAAAAAAATTAACGAAAATCAAAAAATCAGTGGAGCATGACTATTTGAACAAACTTAGTAGCGACCCACCCACAGTACATTGCCACCATGACCAAGTTTGAAGTCAATCTGACTGACAGTTTCTTTGGAAAAGTCCAAAAAGTGAATTAGCATTAGAATGCCCATTGATTTGCATAGTTATCAATAGTAAAGGTGTATTTCGCGAGAAGTACCCAAATTGAATTAATCATTAAAAATCAGAAATCCACAGTGAGTGCATACCTAGTAAACAACTTTGTTTGATCCTTTCACAAGGAATGTATCGACCAAGTTTCAATTTAATCTGAGTAACAGTTCTGGAGAAAAAGTTCAAAATAGCGAAAACACACAAAAAAATATTTAAAAAATGTAGAAATGTGAGGAAAACGCAAAAAACCCGCAGAGACATGTGGACATCAGAATGTCCTGTTTGGTTTTCATCTGCCTAGCGGAACAATCCCACCTGTCAATCATACTGTCACATGGCTACAGGTAGCAACAGCCCATGGCAGAACGAGAGTAGTATCACGGCGGCAGTGCGAAATGAGGCAGCATGCCAAAAGTGTGTTTGTGGACAGGGAAATGATGAGAACATGCAAACATATCACAGCCTTGGTGGTTTACTTTATAGTTAACTTGTTTGTTTTGCATTGAAATGAAGGAAGACTGTAAATGTTCAGGAGCAGCGGGAATCGTCAGACGATGTCCCTTCAAAGGTTGTGCCATGATGGATCACCCCACTTGCCCTGCACACAAAAGAAGGACTTAAAAAAGCTGGCACTTTAATCAACAATACCCATACATGCACATAATATTTTATCAAAACCCAAGGATGAGGCAATAAAGGTACAAATCAATACATCGAAATAAGCATTAATGTGAACACAAGAGAAAACAAACAAAACAGTGAAACAAAACTCAGGTTGGAAAGATAAATGAAACTCTTTGGGAAAACAATTACAAAATAATGACTAGCTAAGTAAGTAAAGTATACAGGCAAGTCTAACAAGCTGACTAAATAAAGTATACAGATTGGAGTAAATAAAACAAAACACTTTCCCTAAAAACGAGATGACGAGGTCGGGGCAGAAGACCAAACCAGCCACCAGTCCACTGCCCACGACCGGACAGAGGCCGCCCAACCGAAGCCAGGCAACACAACCTTTGTTGCCAGGCTTGAGGCCATGGGGCCAGCCACTGACAACAAGATTGTTGCGGTCGCCGTTTGCAGATCGCTGAATAATGTTTTCCATACTTCAAAGGCTCCTTATTCATGTGATTGGCCAATAATTGTTTGACAACCTCACCAAATGTTAAGGGATAATGTTTACTCCATTTTGTACAAATATCAGCTCAATTTGGGCAAACAGTCTTTCTTCAGAGGCAAATGATCAACATCAAAGGCCTTTGAAGCTTGTTTTCTCAGAAAGGATAACAGGACGAGAACCCCACCTAAGAATAGTTATTCCTGAAAACAGCTGGACGAAATTTAATCCGGTTAACGGCTTTTGATTATGTAATGTCTGAGCTGCAAAATCAATTCAGCAAATTTTGAAAATTTTGCTTCGTTCTTTTTCTATAAAATGAAGAAAATGAACATCCTAGAAATCAAAGGGAAAATTGAAATGTCAAACTTTGAGGATGGACAATACAAAAACTAAGCCAAACATAGAAAATCACAGGATCTTTTTTGTTGCACTTACGTCAGGATTAAAATGCTAGTGTAATTATGATTTTATCATGCAAAATTAATTAGTGGCTTATATCAGGGACTTGTTATAGATGGACTACCAACGGCGGGGCCCCCTTTGTACCATCTATGTTGCCGCTGCTCAAGTGATCGGGTGTTTGAGCGAGCACCTTCAGTGCTGAACAAACACAACTCCACGGTCCGCGCTGGCCGCTGGCAGTCTCGTGGGCCAGGTCACGCGATGAAAGGCGAGAATAATCGCGTCACCGACTGAAATGTGCAAAATTTTTCACCGTGTTCCACATTTTAAAGTCAAAATTTAGCGTTACGCCGGACTCAGCTACAAGAAATGAAACCGCCATCATGATCCTACCGGCATACACTATCCATCTAAAACTACATTTTGTTTTGCTAATTACGGCGTAAGGAGTTATTACGCACACAAGTTGTCTAACTTTGCTTAATTTTGGACAAAAAAAAATGCAAAAACTAGCCCTTTTATCGGCCGATTTCAACGAAAAACACATCTATGGACTCCCATGGTTCTGATTCAAACGATGAGACTGGTTGCGCATGCATAAAACTCTCCGTTTTTGAACTTGGTACAATAGCATACCCGATGTAAGCCTGATGTATGTAACCCGATACAACCGAACGCGGAAACATAGATGGAACAACAAACGGACTAAGCACGGGGAATTAACTTGAGCGGCGCTAGTGAACACGCTTTGTAGTCGTCACGCCCAGTTGACCACTAAACGGATTAGCGCTCCCGTTGGTAGTCCATCTATAACAAGTCCCTGCTTATATCAACATTTATGAGGTGACTGGTTTGCGGTCAAATTTCAATTGTTTATTCAACAATTAACATAACACATACCCAAACACGGGACATAAACTCTTTGGAGTATGACCATATAAAATATGTTGTCCTAATGCAAGTACATTTTGAGCTAGGATCAATATAAGTGGGATTTATTTTTGGTGTCTTAGCAGTCCTTAAAGACGTTCGGTACACTGGTCAAAAGAATTTAGAAATCTCTGGTTTTTGGTGTGAACCAAGATATTGGCATTTGAAACAAAATGAAAGCAAAAAATTGGCATGTCACGGTGCTACTTTTGTCGCTAGGTGGCGCTACATGTAAGGACTACAGAAATTTTATAGCAAACATTATATATGCGGGTAAAAGCTAAAAAATAAATTAAGGATGCAAAGATATGCATAAAATAACTCAATATGAATGTATGCAATGTGTATCAAGCCTTTTAATAACAAATATGTGAACAAAACATGCTGGAATGTGACTTTAAATTCATCTCGTCTTGCAAAAATGTATAAGTGTTCACATTATTTTTCAAGTTTGAAGTAGAAAAAATATTTACAAATCCCTGAAAAATTGTAGGGGGTTTCCAAAATATGCACTGATTTCATTGATTAACAAAAAAAGATATCATACGGTGCTATTTTTTCCGCAATTGTACAAAGAATTCATGCATGTTGACTGAATTTGTTCTAAGTTCATAGGTACAAGGTATCCATTCATTGTCTAACTTCGATACCATATCAATATACATGTATGTAGGTGAAATAAACGGCAGTACGTCGTTAATTTTATATTCCAGTCATAATATATACTTTCATAGTTTTACTGAGAAGAGGCAAACATTGTAAGATTCTCACCATAGTGCAATACAGCAATGTGGAAACAGAGGTAAAAATAGGAATATCAAAATTACAGTTGCCTTAATACATTGTCGAATAGTAACACAGGCAGCACATTGTCAAATATGCCTGTGCCACCAATTGACGCTGGGGAATTACTGCGGTCCCCCCCACCCCCACCCCCAAGTTGGGACAGCGTTTATCTTACCACATTCACAAGAAATGTAATTAAAAGTACACTGGCCAAGCCATATGGTTTTTCTGATTCTGTATTTTTAGGGACAATGTTTTTTTTTTTTTACATACCTCGCATACAAGATTATCGGCTAGTACAGTTAGTTCCACTATTCTACGACCTTCGTCCCAGTTATAACTGTCAGTGTTTACATGTGCATGTGGCATTGGGGAAGTGGGCGTGGCACTTTCGACGGTGGCTTGGTCAGCGTTCGCTGATTGTGTACATGAGTTTTGGTCTACCACTGCCGTGTTTCGACGTATTCTGCCTTGTTTTAAAGCATTGAGTCCTTTGTTTTGGCACTTGTTAACAAACGGCCCATTCTTTTTCCTTTTCACTCTTCGTAAACAATCCATATTTCTCAAACGGAACTGTGCAAAATAGGAAAAGCGAACAGCAGCTAGTGCAGGTATCGACAAATACCAGCTCTAACTGCATAGAGGCATTGGACCATAAATGGTTGCGCATAACGCGGTGTACCGAACGTCTTTAAGTTTGAAGTGAATCTGGCACCCAGTTTGGACAGAAAGTCGAAAAAGTGAATTGTGGATGGACGACAGAAGAAGGACCATCCTATAAGTTCAGCTGACAAGTCAGCTCAGCTAACAAAATGATATTCATTTCTGCAGAAAGAAAAAAAAATCATAAAGAAAAATCAAACATGCTGTTATAATATTCCTGCTGCACTTTTCAATGTGGCTCTTCCTCTGTTTGCAATGACTGCCAATTCACCCTTGACTATGCCATGAAAGGCACAGACCATGTGCCAGCAAAACATTCCATGCCCCTACAGTTACAGACTGGGAATTCTAGTGGAAATCAGGAACAGATCTACCCTTTAAAATGTGTAGCCAAATCGAAAATAAAACAGTAATCAATGCAGAATTTTACCTAACTCTTATATAATTCATGTTTAAATAAATAAGCCATTTACAAATTTCTTTAGCCAGATGCATGAAACATCAGCATTTGGCTAATGGCATCAATGTTTTGTTTGACAAATATTCTTCTTTCATAATGAAGCTCTGCATTTCTGTGAACCAGAACTTCACGTATTTAGCTAATTCATCCTTTGCCACCTTCATATTTATGCCTCCCTTCGAAGAAGGTGGGGCATATAGCGTTGCACATGTCGGTCGGTCGTCGGTCGGTCGGTAGACTGTGGTTTCCGCACAATAACTCAAGAAGTTTTTAAGCTAGGACTTTGATACTGTATAAGTGTATTATTCTAGTCAAAAGCTAGGCGAAGTTCGAAGATGGGTGACCTTGACCTAATTTCCAAGGTCACAGTGGTGCCTGAGTTAACTTTGGTTTCCGCACAATAACTGAAGAGGTTTCTATGCTAGGACTTTTATATTGCACATGATTATAGTCCAAATTTGGGGCTAGGCGAAGCTCGAAGATGGATGACCTTGACCTCATTTTAAAGGTCACAGAGCCACTTTACTGAATATGGTTTCATGCTTTCTGCATGATAACTTATACCTTGGAGCTAGAACTTTTATATTGCTCAGGTTTATGGTTCTCTGTAAGGGCTAGGTTGATTTTGAAGATGGGTGACCTTGACCCAGTTTTCAGGGTCACAGAGAGATTGTAAAATTCCTGTGGTTCCCACACAATAACTCAAGAAGTTTTTAAGCTAGGACTTTGATACTGTATGGGTGTATCATTCTAATCAAAAGCTAGGCGAAGTTCGAAGATGGGTGACCTTGACCTAATTTCCAAGCTCACAGTGGTACCTGAGTTAACTTTGGTTTCCGTACAATAACTGAAGAGGTTTTTTAGCTAGGACTTTTATATTGCACAGGATAATAGTCCATATTTGGGGCTAGGCGAAGTTCGAAGATGGATGACCTTGACCTCATTTTAAAGGTTAAAGTATAAAGATATGTGACATTGATGTATGATTAACCTTCACTAATTTTGTAAGGTCAAGAGTGCCCCTTCTACCACTATCAATAGGGTAGCGAGGGCAAGGGTAGCGAGGGCAAGGGTAATGGGGGGGGGCATCTATGTTTTGCAAACATATCTTGTTATTCATTATTATGTGGGTTGTTTTTGCTGAATATTTAGCTCAGACAAGGTGCCACTACTCAGAGAGACATGTACGGGTATAGGCTCCGAAACATAAGCTGAGTAGTTACCTGCTGAAGACCCTTTAATTTATTTGGCCTAATACAGCTCATGTCAAAATTCAACAGAAGAACATGTGCAATAGGGACAATATTACTTCCATATGTATATAGGTTAGACAGTTACAGGTTAGCTTATGGAGAGTAAAGAGTTTGGACTGGAGAGTATGGTAATGACTACTAGGAAGTGGTTCTGGACAAAAAGACACAAATACAAATATATGCAGTCAGACAATCAGACGGACAGTCAGACAAGCTCAAAACAGTAAATCCCCAAATGTTGTGTGCAAGGAGAACATAAATAATCATTCCCTAACAAAATGTGGATAATATCTAATCGCTTTATCTGTTTGGTATATGGATAAGCTTGTGATTCCTTTCTTACCCTTCAAATACGGCACCCACAACATGACGAACAGGCTTTCGTCTGTCTTGTCCTGTCTTATGCAGTTTGCACGAGTCTGGACATTTTTCTTGCCCATGCCTGTGACTGTCTTGCACAATGCCTGGGTTTTGACTGTGTTGATACTCTATAATAAGTCGCTGTACGTTTGCCTGTTGTGCCATTGCACCATCAAAGACAAACACAGCTGGCTCAAGGGGGATTGGAGACTGTCAGATAGATACTTGCTAAGAATATAACAAGCACCCGTTCACTCTGCAAAAGCGGAAGACATGATATTGTACACATATATGAGACAATGTGCTATTATTATCTAAATATCTACAAGGAATACCCTTGCTCACACAAGGTACTGTAAATTATTTAAATTTTGCTGTGTTCTCATGTTCACTTATTTCACTTATGGCACAAAACCATGAAAATAAAAACAAGAAGTGAAATAGTACAGTCTCAGGTAAAACAAGAGGCCCATGGGCCTAATGCTCTACTGGCACTGTGGCTATATTGCACCTGTTCATTTCAAAGCGAGTACTCAAGTGGCTTCTGAACATATAAAGCTTATGTACATTTAGTGTATAAAAAGTCCACCAGATGGCACTTCTCTCCACATGTAATCTCTGTGATGCAGATTGTTGCATGTGCCAAGACAACAATGAGGGAGTCCTTAACTTTATTGCCTCAATGACCTTGGGCCAGAAGATCAAGGTCACGGTCACCCAGATTACGTAATACAAGAAGCCCATAGGCCTGGTTCTGTGCTGACATTGCCATTGATGTCCACGCTACACCCTGTTATTACAAAATCACTTTTTTCAACTTTACAGGCATGGTGACCTCACAAAAATAAGTCATAGTCACTGATATTACATCCAATTCTCGCTTTCGACATTGTCTATACACCCTATAAATTTGGCAAGTCTAATCCAATTACCTTTCACGATATGGACAAAAATAGGTCGAGGTCACTAATTACAACTTATATAAAACCTCGCCAGTATTTTTTTATGACCTGTATCCACTGCAGGGGCAACCTTGAGCTTCCTCTTTGACCCAGTGGGGCGCTTGGCACTCAGCCTATTGCTGACCCTTATTTCCTTGCCTCAGGGCGACTTCACTGTCTGATGCAAAATCCTAATTCTGAAGCCTACAACTAGTCAATATTTGTCGTATTTACATTTTCAGGTAATGCTCACTCTGGAAAAGCCCCATTATATATTGTACATTACATTCATTCGACAAATTAACAAATTCCCTTAACACTAATCACAAATATATTTTGGATGCTACCTCTTCAAAATAGTCAATCGATTTGGCTGCCATTGTGAATATAGTGAGTTCCGCACCCAATGCCAATGCTTTGTCAATGAGCCTTGGAACGATCTTGCCAAGTAGGGGTGGGAAGAGGGTTATAATTTATGAAACCAAGAGTATATATTTTGCAATTATTTCAGAGCATCAATAATGATATATATGCTGTGGCCGCGATTCACTTTGATATCCAAATCAAGTGTACTTTTGTGTGACTGTCCGGCAATCAATGCATTAATTACGCATTGTTCAAAATGGCACTCAAGCGTGCCGTGTCACATTTAGATTTGTAGGTAATGATGATTGATGAATGCTTCAGACACAACCGAGCGGGCAGATTAAAGTTAAGATAGTAAGTTATGTTTTAAAAGTACTTTAAAGACCGTTTGCCCTGGTTACTCAGAGAACGGACACCTGGAACCATGCTGAAAACATGTGGCCACGATTCATTGTGATTTTCCTTTCCCATAATGCATTGTGCCATGTTTAAAATGGCGCTCAACATGTGCAAATGTATGCCTTTGTGTTGCATTTGTATTTATAACTATAACGATGATAACTGCTTCAGACGCAAGCGAGCGGGCAGATAAAAGTTAAGATTGTAAGTCATCTCGCTATGTTTAAAATGGTGCTCAACCTGTGTACATGCATTCCTTCATGTTACATTTGTATTTATAACTACAGATTAAAGTTAAGATTGTAAGTCATTTTTTTAAAATACATTGACAACTGTTTGTTCTGATAACTCAGAGAATGGACACCTGAAACCTAGCGAAACTAGATACTGATACTGCATCCATCGTGGCTATATGTAGTAGCTATGCTTTTCCCCTGGCCCAAGTTAACCGTCCAGACAAGTTGAAATAAAAGGCTGTGTTTGAGTTGGCTTTACTGCAAAACAACGGCACACATTGGCCAGCTTCTCAGTTAACTTTGTCTTAGAACTTGGTTGAGGTTCATTTGAACGACCGGTTATTTTCCGGTTGGTTGTTTGTGGGGTGATTTTGCGGGTCGGTCGCGTGTTGCAGCTAGTCTAAGGCTGTGCAACTGGAGCACTGTAGCAAAATTTTGCATCACTGAGTTCTTGAAAAATGCTACAGAATTTATCCAAAATAAGTGTTTCTCATGTGAAGATGTTTACTGAGAAAATGATCCAGGGAATCTAAATTTGCTGCTGCAATCGGACAGCACCGTGGTCTTGCATGTCGGGTCATTTAACATGGCAAAAGCATCCGTGCCAAGGAAATCTGGTCGTTTTGACCAGGTGGGGACTGGGGTCTGTAATTGAAGGTACCATCATGATACCCATTCCCATGCAGGACCTGCCAGAGTATATCAAAGAGAGTGAATGTAAGAACATTTTCAAAAGACCATTTTCATAAATAAGGCGAAATCATTCTTGATGCATGAGATGGGAATACTGGAGAGGGACCGCTTTATATATTTATAGTTTCAGTATCTTAGTGTTATCAATTTATATATATAGCAGGTCCCTGGAGTTATAAAAATCATGCCTTTTTATATATTAATATATTGAAAATTTAGATGAATCTTTTCATTCAGAAATAATGAATGCATTTCAGCTACACACC
>OZ026620.1:90979684-91171686 GCA_964020975.1 Hermodice carunculata | reverse complement strand
TACAAGTGTACATTCCTGTCCCTGCTGTGTGCTTCAGAAATATCCAAGATAGAGGAACAGGAGACTATACTAAAGAAGCATGGACGATGGATGAAGGTGAAAAGCTAGCAGCCATACCTAAGTTAAAAGAGGAGGGCAATGAATTGTACAAGAACAAGCAGAATGGAGCTGCTGCAGACAAGTATGCACAGGCTATAGGCATGCTTGAACAGCTGCTTCTCAGGTAACTAGGGCAACCTGACCTAAAGTCACAGAGCTTATACGACCGCTCATGTCTGTCCATCCGGCCGTAAACTTTTGCTCTTTAGTGCGATACCATCCACAGATTTCAAGAAAGCCCAATATAACTTTCAGGACTTGTAGGGTATATGAAAATCTTGGTCTCTTTCGATATTGGTGGTGCCACCTACAATATAATGCAATATTGCAGTCAAAATTTAAAAATTTTGTGAACACTCCAGCATCTTTAATTTTTGGCAGATCTTCACCAAATGTGGCAAAGCTTGTGGGGGAGGTCAAGTTGCTAATGATACTAGTGGCACCACCTATAATTCATAGACTGGCCTACTGTGAATACACAACCCTAGCTATACAAACTGCTGTACCCAGGTGCATACATCATAATACAGTTTTGAGATGGGCACTGGAATTTTTTAATATTTTTTCCCCTGAATTTTTCGTTGTGTATCATTGCAGCTAGCAGGAGCATACCCTCTGGTTGCCAAGAATCTGAGAGATATTCGTAAAGGGAAAGGTGGTGAGAGCCATCATTGCTGTGTTATGTTATCTGCTTTCAGTTTGTCAAAGAGAAATTTGTGCCATCATTCAAAAGCTTTCCTCGTTCCCTCTGGGCACATTTGCAGCACAGTACACCAAGGCATTTACCCAGTACGCAGGTGGTCCGCAAAATAATGGTTGAAACTGTTTTCTGTAGTAATTTCTTTGTTGCAGAGAAAAACCAGGTGATGAATACTGGAAAAAGTTGGATCAAATGAAGGTCCCACTCCTACTCAACTATTCCCAGTGTAAGCTCTTGGAGGGAGATTTCTATCAGGTCATAGAACACACTACTGAAGTGCTACAGAGAGATTCTGGTAGGTTATTGATGGCATGTCATGCTAACAGGTTGTCAGTAGAAAACTTTTATCAGGGAATGTGCAAATGTGTGTAATTGGATTTCACTGGTGAAAAAATGAATTGAGTAAAAATTAGGTATCTTTTGACCTCTCTGCCCCCCCTCCCCTACCCATCCACCCCCACCCACTGAAAATAATAATGATAATAATAATAATAATAATAATAATAATAATAATAATAATAATAATAATAATAATAATAATAATAATAATAATAATAATAATAATAATAATAACAACAACAACATGCCCTGGCTGCTGAATGTAAACACGTGCAGTTGCTTACATGAACCGATAACCAGATAACATTGTTCAGTAATAACCACACTACCTAAAATGTTACTAGATATTATTCAGGTTGTTTAAATCTGAATCAAGTTAATGAAAAGTTACTTGTTTGTCTACAGATGGGCATGATCACTCATCTGCTTCCCCTGTCATCTTGGTCCAATACAGACTGGCCTGCATCATATGATATTACTACACATATCAAAATATACACAGCTGATATTTCATAATGTGTGAAAAATACTGACTACATATATAAACAGTAAAACATGCTTATATATAAATATTAAATATCTTTACAGTCCTCAATTAATTATGTCTCCCGGTGGAAGCCGGGGGACATATTGTTTTAGTGCCCGTTTCTTCTTCTTCTTCTTCTTCTTCCTCTTCCTCTTCTTCCTCTTCCTCCTCCTCCTCCTCCTCCTCCTCCTCCTCCTCCTCCTCCTCCTCCTCCTCCTCCTCCTCCTCCTCCTCCTCCTCCTCCTCCTCCTCTTCTCTTCTTCTTCTTCTTCTTCTTCTTCTTCTTCTTCTTCAACACTTGGTTTCCGTGTGATAAGTCTTGAAGGACTTGATGGAATTTGATGAAACTTGGTAGGATTATGTATCTAGGCAAAACCTAAGTTGGGATTGTATTTGGATGACCTTGACCTAATTTTCAAGGTCACAGGGTCACTTTTGTGAAATTGGTTCCGTTCGATAAGTCTTGAAGAACGTGATGGAATTTGATGAAACGTGGTAGGATTATGTATCTAGGCAAGACCTAGGTTGGGATTGTATTTGGATGACCTTGAGCGAATTCTCAAGGTCACAGGGTCATGTATGTGAAATTGGTTTCCGTGCGATAAGTCTTGAAGAACATGATGGAATTTGATGAAACTTGTAAGGATTATGTATCTAGGCAAGACCTAAGTTGGGATTGTATTTGGGTGACCTTGACCTAATTTTCAAGGTCACAGGGTCACTTATGTGAAATTGGTTTCCGTTCGATAAGTCATGAAGAACATGATGGAATTTGATGAAACTTGTTACGATTATGTGTCTTGGCAAGACCTAGGTTGGGATTGTATTTGGATGACCTTGAGCGTATTCTCAAGGTCACAGGGTTACTTATGTGAAATTGGTTTCCGTGCGATAAGTCATGAAGAACTTGATGGAATTTGATGAAACATGGTAGGCTTATGTATCTAGGCAAGACCTAGGTTGGAATTGTATTTGGATGACCTTGAGCGAATTTTCAAGGTCAGAGGGTCACTTATGGGAAATTGGTTTCCGTGCAATAAGTCTCGAAGAACTTGATGGAATTTGATGAAACTTGGTAGGCATATGTATCTAGGCAAGACCTAGGTTGGGATTGTATTTGGAGACCTTGAGCAAATTCTCAAGGTCAGAGGGTCACTTATGTGAAATTGGTTTCCGTTCGATAAGTCATGAAGAACTTGATGGAATTTGATGAAACTTGGTAGGATTATGTATCAAGGTAAGACCAAGGTTGGGATTGTATTTGGGTGACCGTGACCTAATGTTCAAGGTCACAGGGTCATTTATGTGAAATTGGTTTCTCTGCAATAAGTCTTGAAGAACTTGATGAAAATTGCTAGAGTAATGTATTTAGGTGAGAGCTAAAATAGGATTGTAATTTTCAAGCAAACTTGGTCATTTGTAATTTGTGATCACCTGTAGCTTATTCAGAGACGTAAGTGTTCCACCGGGAGACATTTGATTTTCTGTTGGAAAATCAGTCTGTTCTAGTTCACAAATTGTTTCTGTCACGTTTTTGCTTGGACTTTACCAATTATAAACAAAACAACAATACTTTCGAACCTGTATCCACTATTGGGGCATCCTTCTTCCACTTAGCTCCATCTTTGACTGGGGGGGGGGGGGACTTCAGTGTCTGGTAAAACTCTTTTTCTGGGGCCCATCGCCGCCAATTCTGTCCACAGTTATAAAGTTAGCCCAATATAACTTTCAGGACTTGCAGGGTGTATAAAAATCTAGGTCCCTTTTGATATTGGTGGCATCACCTTCAAAATTTTGTAATATAGGGGTCAAAATATAAAAATCGTGTGAACACTGTAGCATCTTTAATTTTTGGCAGATCTTCACTGAATTTGGTGGGGTTGTGTGGGGAGGTCAAACTCTCAGTTGGATGTGATACTAGTGGCACCACCTATAATTTGACGGAAATTATGAGCCAAAATATGTTTTAAGATATGAAATTCTATATCTGGAAAAGTAATTATATTAGACTTGCAAATTTATAAGATATACAGACCTTGTCACAAATAATGCTGTTTCTTGCAGATAATGTGAAGGCATTATTTAGGCGTGCCAAGGCTCACGTGGGTGCATGGAATCCGAAAGAGGCAAAAGACGATTTCAACAAAGTATCACACTTGGACCCAACGTTAGCCAAGACTTGTCAAAAAGAAATAAAGGAGGTTGAGAGGAAAGAAAAGGAGAAAGACGTGGAAGATAAGCAAAAGCTGCACGGGAAGATGTTTGGGTGATATTAATGTTATCTGTGCTTTCTTTAAGACCTAGTAGTTATTTGGGACAACTTGGCATCAACACTTTTTTTCTTTCTCAGTTATGAGAGATGCGAAATAGGTACACACATGGTGGTGTTTTTAGCAACTGCCTTCAGTGGCCATCTGTCATGTGCAGTTACTCTGTGTGGCTGCAGAGATGTAAACTTTCGTATCATGGCTGCTGTGCAGTGTGCAGTCACCCTGCTGTTCATGGCTTGTAAGGGTGCCAGCACATGATAGGGTATCACTGTCAATGGATACATGAAGAGGTTTCACAGTGCATGCCCCCATTTGTTGGGGTTTCACTGTATGTGGCCACACATGATCATGAGGAGTTTTTACGGTGTTTGGACACATGATAAGCTTTCACATGGCCACATGTGAGGATATCTCATCGGACATATCCATGTGATGAGACTTTCCCGTGTGTGGCTATATGAGATGAGGATAAAACACACAGCTATTTTAAAATGAAAAAAAAAAAGTATTTTCCTTGAAAATAAATTTTAAAGATATGTTAAATCAAATGTAGAGCTTTAAATGCACAGTGTGCATTTTTGGATGCCTTGAGAAAGAAACACATGTTGTTGAGAAAACATTACAAAGTATTCCAGGTATGAGATGAGCTATAGTTTTTGTAAAGCACGTTCAGTTAAAATGTACAGGTTGTACATTTGGTTAAGATGTTTGACAAGGTACTCATAATAGAATTTATTGTACAGTTGTTGTGTGTGAATGTAATGGATTCAAACCTGCCAAATTTATGCATGTATATATACAAATATATCTTTCCCAGGTTCTGAAAATGTTGAAATAATGTAAACATTATGGATTTTGTGCGATTTGTTGTGCACAAATATTGTTATGAAAAACTAAGTCTCAACCAACCCCAGATTAAAAAATAAACAAAATCCTAATCACCCTGGGTCCATAATAGGAATATTACAGTAACACCAAGTACATGTATGGAGGTAAACCAAAAAAAAAAAAAGTTGTATTTTACATTAAAGTACTAAATCAATTGAGAAGCTTGTGGAAAAGAGTTTGTGAAATTATTATTAAGTATTGTAACAGTCAATTTCAATTTGACAAAATCATATGACAATGTTGACCCATATAATTTTCCGTCATTCCGGAATATCTGCTTCACACTGGTCAATGTTGGAAAACAGTCTGTAAGATTAGATCTGTCTTGTCATAAAATAACTGGTGTTCATAGTATTATTATTATTTTTTTAACAGAAATTAATTCAAATATTCTAGTAAATTTGCCCACATGCTTTATATCACACTTTCATTATTATTATTATTATTATTATTATTATTATTATTATTATTATTATTATTATTATTATTATTATTATTATTATTATTATTATTATTATTATTATTATCATCTTAATTTGTTTATTTATTTTTATTGGTGTGTGTGTGCGAGAGAGCACAAATTTGATTTTTTGCTCAAGCAAATTGTAGTGCAATTTGTAATAATGACTTCAAAGCAGTATACAACACTTGCAAGTACATTCTTCTCTAAATTACTATTTTCACCAGTTATAATAATTATTGGGCAGTACCAGACAGCAGTGTAACAGTGTAAACTTCCTGTCATTGGTCAAGGTGTTTCGCTCATAGACTGAGCTCATCAGGGAGGAACAGAAACACTGTTGGAAGACGCTGTCTTTATATAGTGAGAGGTGATGTCCAGGAACGTCGGACAATGTACCATAGATTATGACGTTAATGCATTTGGCTGATCTACCGGCCTAACTGTCCAAAGGACGTGTTAGTAAATGACATGACTTACGGTTCTTTACACGTCATAATAGATTCCCCACACGGGTGACGGGTGTCAGTTAGGTAGCTATGTACCATCCAAACTCATTGGTGACTCACTGACTGGGACAAAAAGTCTGTTTACTGTCAATGTAAATTGAGAACTAGCCTTATTAGGTTTGGTACTCAATGGTAGCCCTAATAATGAAATAAATTAATGTACCTGACAGTGTTACCAAAGCTAACCCCATTGGGTGTGGCTGGATAGCATTCATGATTGTAGATAGACACTGAACAAAAAAAAAAGAAGATAATATGGAGCTTTATCTGTTCAGGAGGCAAGCCTATATAAATCTTGGTGACAGGATTCCTGTCCCATGACATTAAGAATAGTTCAATTTATAGCAAATATTCAAAAGAAGTTGCATTATATACATACTAGTGATGGCAATTTATAGCCTACTTCATGTGATAACCAAGTGCAACTCATCAAGAAATGTTCTACAGTGGTCCCCCTTTTATGAGGCCCCTCTCACGAAAGGCCACTGCCTCACCAGAAGTCATCTTTTCATGTGGAAAGTGCGGCATTCCAATATCCTCACTCCAGAGGCCAGGCCACTTTTGACAGTGTTTGGGTGGCCTTATCGAAAGTTTTGGATAGCTGTAAATTGTGTTTTTAGTTCTAATAAAAAGTGCTAGCTATTTGCTCTTGAGATGCATATATCTGACAACTCTTTCTTGTTGTATTTTCACTTTATTCATCCAAGGGGATGCAGCTTCTTGATTTCGTGAATCTTTTCATGAAAGGCTGTCCCGCATCAAAGTCTATTTTTAGGTGCGTCCCTTGGCCAGAGTTGTGAAATCCATTTTTTGATCCATCATAACTAATATGACCAACACCCAAAATATCCCCCATTTAGATCTGGTTGTTGACCAGGAAATTTGCGGATAACAGAACCATAATTTTGGCAAATGATGTACCAATTTGTTTAAATAACATGCATTTTTAATACAGTCCAGTTTCAAAATTAGATTATTATTATTATTATTAGTAGTAGTATTATTATTATTATTATTATTATTATTATCATTATTATTATACAACCAACTGTTGTACTGTTTGCCTGGTTTCAAGGTAAAGGACTGCTTATACATATTTATGATCTCTCATGTGTCTGTGATGGTCTGTTGAATAAAATACATATTTATGTGTATTAAGCTGTCGAGTCTTGTGTTTGTATGTATCTGTGTGATAGGAGTGTATGTGGAAGTCCAGTGCAGTGTGACGGATGTATCCATATAAGTTTAATAAGCCAACAGATTTTTTTTCTCTCTTCCTCCATGCCGCAGTGCTGAAGGTAATTTCCAGTGCTGTTTGCATTGTCTTGCCTCAAACTCCATGTTATATCTACTCAGTCTACAGGTGTTGTCAAAATAACACAGAACTTGGTCTGTTTGGAAGGCAATGCCTTACCTGGACAATCATAGTTCTGACACTTGTGGCACTTGCACTGTGGCTTCTCTGCCAATGCAAAATACACTAAAATGTGCTGGTACTTGGAATGAAACCAGTATTTTTTTTTTCTTTTTAAATCAACAAAGAATTTGCAATCTTCTTATATCTAGATAATATGGAAGACAGCCTCAAAGTTAACAAGTGAAAAATTAGGAGATTTCCCTCTTTTAGCAATAGAAAGGAGGGGAGATTAACTGGCGAGTGCTGGAGGCATGAAGACATGTGAAGGGCAGCCAGTGCCATGCTTTGCATCAAGTTTTGAAATTTTTGCACCCCCATGGGGTGAACCCTTAAAAATGCCCAGTACACAAGCATGGACAACCCCTTTACCCTCCCTGGTGGTATGTATGAGAAAATGGGGGATTTCTGGAAGGAGTCGCATGCACAAATATTTAGGCCTCTGCTGCAGGTACATCAGTCGAGATCTTTATGTGAAGATAGGAAGTAGGTGTGATGAGCAAATGTACAAAGATAAATCCTGTTTCATCATTTATTTTGGTCTTAAACCAGTATAAAGTTGCATTATTGTACATGTATAAAGAGCCCCATAAGGTACATGATTAACACAACAGAATATTTAAACCCTATCAAAAAGATTCCACTCTACTATTGTGAAACCCGATTGGCTTATCAGGCTTTTCAATGAAAATGCCTAAAATGAAATCCAAAACACATTTTTTCTTTGTTTTTTTTTTTGAAACCAACAAACTTAACAGTCACTTCATTGCAGCCATTTCCATTCAAAATCAAAAGTGACGCAGGAAAAACTGCTTATGATGTTCTAAGGAGTCGAGCAATCTTCAGTCAGACATAGAGCAATTATCTTTTTAAAAATTCTGCCCTGTAACTACACGAAATGAAAATGATTTACTTTTCTAGGCAAACAAAAAATGAAACAATAACAATAACTCAACTGACATTGTGGACACATATATCCTAATCCAAAATATATAATCTTTTTTTATGTACATATAAAAACTTTCTGAAGATCTACAATCAACATACATGTTCCATCAACAGGCACTCTATATTAACATGTAACCCCTAAAAACTGTTCAACCTGCTAAAAGCTACCGCGTAAGTTGTAAATACTATATATATATATATATATATATGATATAAGAAAACGATGCATTATGTTTTGATCAAATTTTAAAACCCGAACAAAATTTAGATTTACAGTGGTCCCCCTCTTATAAGGCCCCTCTCACCAGAGGCCACCTCTCTTGAAAGGCCAGCATTCTTTTGCAGAAAGTATGGTATTTCCATTATATTCTCTCCCTCAAGAGAGGCCACCCTTCTTATAAGGCCACTTTTTGGCTGCATTTGGGGTGGCCTTATAAGAGGGGGACCACTGTACATGTACCGCTAACATCCACATTCAGATTTACCAGTTGCATGTACATGTACCATATATACTGACACAAAATGCAAAGGGCAACTAAGAAAAAAAAAGACCCCCCAAAAGAGACCAGTTTCTTTTAATAATCTCCAGTCTATAGCAGTAATATCACAGAAATCATTGTGTTTCCCACTTGGTAGAACATCCAAGTAGGAACAAGACAGTTACATGGACATGCATACCTGAATCCCATCTCAAGGAGGGACAACCCACTGAGAAGCCCCAAACTCCCCTTGCAACGGATTGTTTACATACTAGATAGTGTAGCCTGCACCTGAATCAACATTACAAAGCCGACATGCCAGTGTAGACACAAAAGAACAAAAAGAGTTCACTTTAGTGCAAGGCCACTGACACAATCATATGTTACTACGGCGGATGTCTCGTACAGTATAAATGCCACTAGCTTCCCTTAAAATTTCAGTCTTTGATGAGTCCCTTGTGGGGGTGAACCCAGTTAGACTTCTCAAAATTGATCACTGCAAAATCCATTCAGCTGAACACCCAGCATAATCAAATGGGCATTTTTTAACCCTTGTGGCACTTGTCATGTTTTTCACATATACATGTATATGAATGAGCATTTAAGTGTACCTGGAAGAGCACAAAGTTACATAATATCTACCTCAATATTAAAGTTGAAATGAAGTGCAATACGAACAATGTCATAATCACCCTTCACTTCAAAAGTATTAATACAATTTGTGGCTCTACAAGGCTTTTATCAAATCAAAGTAATGTCCCATTATGTTTCATCACTTTGACAGTCATCAGTGTACAGATGAATAGGGCCAATGATTTCCCTTTTTTTCCTGAAACTGAAGCGCAATTGTGCATTTTTTTTCATCCTTAAAATGGAATTTGATCTCTCTTCTTATATGAATTATTTATTTAAATATATGGCAGTGAAATGGAATTTGAAAATTTTTGATGATGAAGCAGAATTCCTCTTTTTTAGAAACAGAAAATTATTGGCCCTAGATGAAACTATGAATCTGTAACATGCAGGCTTTGTAATTACAAATCCCCCATCCGTGGGGCATCCTGACCACGGAGAATGACAGGGAGAGCATGGGCTTCCCCTATGAGAATTACGTCATCACCCAGATCACGTGATGTTCTCTGTTGACAGTTTACGCATGATATCTGGGCCACTGGCTGGTGCGTTGATTCAACCGCCAGCCAACGTTACGCACACCCCAAAAGGCGTAACACCACAACGTAACAATAGGTCACTAAGGCCAGTTACGTTAGGGTATAAATACCGGTGTCTGTGTCCGTTACAACCAGTCCCTGAAGAGTCCGTTTTAAGGACGAAACCGGTCAGACTGTCTTACCTGATTAAACTACTGTACATTCAATATATTTAGGCCTCTACATAGTTATAGAGCAAACTTATTTGTAAACCGGCACATTCGCCTCCTTGGCACTTGCCGAGTCTTTTATGCTTTGTAATTACAAAGCATGGAAACTGTATGCTTTGCATAGGCTTCTCTTCTGACAAGTCCCAGATGTTTGAGTAAAACTGTGACCAAAGACCATTGGTAAAAATTGCTAATGTACATGTATTTGAATCCCCAAAGAACACTCATAAGTGTTTTAGTTGTGCACACTACCATTTCAATAGGATTATTTATATGGTGGCCAGGGAGATATTCAGTGACAGGCTTCAAAATACATGTTTTTCTAAAATAACCATCTTGTATTTTACATGTGTTGTTAAAAGTACCATAATAAAATATATTTCTTTGCACGACCTGCGAAGTCTTTCTTCAGTGCAAAATTATTCTAAATCTGACCGCATCAAAGTGAGAATTTTGATACAAAAACTTTTTACTTTTTTTCTTTTCTTTTTTTTGGGGGGGGGTGTATCCCATACTAGTACTCAAATCTACCTTCACAATACATACATGTTTGACAATCTCACAAATCTCTACCAGCTGATTGGGTAACTATTGGAAAGAAATGTTTTGGCCACTTCCATTTATAAAAGAGCGTTTAAATACCACTTGCAGGGTCAAAACCTATTATTTTTAAAACGTGGATTGTATTTTGTGGTTCTACTCTACATACCGGTATAACCACCCCCAAAAAATGGATTTCTTGCAATCGGTAGCATTTAACCTTTAAAACAAAAAAACACACTAGATTTTGCTGGGATATATGGCACAGATAATTTTAAATCAACCTTTTGCATGCTAAAATCTTGAGTTTTGGCAGAACAAGGTTTGAGATGATCAGCTGTGTAACTTTTCTCCCTTCTTTTGACAGTCCTGTATGCAGCACGATTTGCATTTATTAAGACTATAAATGTCTCCATGCAGACTCTGACAAATTAAACTAATCTTGCTTTTGTGTCTCTCCACACCATTTTAATTTGTGTCAGGAAAACAAGAGCTGCACTTAGCATAAGTCATCAGTATAATGCATACTGTTGTTGAACACTGTCCTGTTCACAATGCGAAAGTGAAAAGTCTAGGTACAGATCATGTAACGCTGATATAAAAATAAACAAAGTTTCCCCACACTTCTTATTCTTGGATGATTAATGATTGATCTGTGATGTTTGATGGCAATGGTCAGGTGGTACTGATGGCAGTGCAGCTGCACATATGTGCAGTATGTTCAGATATTGTAGTCATTCCAAACACTGAAAAAAGAAAAAACATTTCGAGAAGGTGTCATAGTACATTTTGTTAGCATGGGTATATTGTTGTGATATTCAGTTTTTTCTGGTGTTCATTGCTTCCACAGTCACAGCTTACCAAAATGTTCTGCAAGCTTTTCAACTTTTTTCACCATAAAAAGCCCTCCCACCTGTTCCGCTAGATGATGTAGCACTGGGTTTAAGGCAACTTATGATTTCAAAAAGAAATTTAATTGTGATGTCATTGGTCTCAAGGCAGCTGACAACTTTAAGAAAATCCAGGGATTTCCATAATAGGAACAATGATCTTTTATACAATGATAAAACAGAGATCTGGTACATACAAGATATTTGGAGCAATATCAGTATTAGTAATATCTCCAAATATTGTTCCAACTATGTTAACTTGCATGAAGAGATCTGAAGAAAGTGACAAATGACATTACAAAGAGGACAGTCAGACTAAAATATTAATACAGTATGAACATGACAACACCTACCACTGAGTGTAGATCTCATTATCAAGATGCTCCAGAATTAAATCTTTGACTGCCTGAGAGGGATTTAGTCCATGCTTCTTGGCTCTCTCCCACCTCTCAAGTCTGGTTATTCCTGCAAACATAGGAATGAAAAAAATTACATTGTACTATTATTATTATTGTTATCATTCTATTTTATTTTCTACATTTATTTATTTATTAATTTTTTAAAAATTTACTTATTCTGTCTGTCTGTCTATCTATCTGGGGGTGGTGGTGGTGGTGGGGGAAGTGTCTAAATTTTGTTCTGGATATGTATTAGTGTTGTGTGTTTTGTAGTCTGCTAGGCCTTAGGTCAGTCTCGATGACAGTCCCTTGTTCAGCTGACCCCTGTCAGTCAGTCAGTCAGTCAGTCAGTCAGTCAGTCAGGGTATATGCCAAATTATCTTGTGATTAGTCTTACATGATGATTTACCTTTTACAAACTCAAGCTGCACAGAAACTTGGTATGTATGGAAATGTAACAATGACTGATACTTTGGAAGATTAAAAGGACAAAAATAGCTTCATATGCAACAGCTGTCCCAACAGACAAAAAAGTACATGTGGCACATTTCACTGATTGATTTATTTTATTGATTTTTTTTGTTTTTGTTTTTTTTTTGTATAAGGAGGGGAAAAGTTACCAAGGCAAAAGAATTGAAATTCTTTCAGTCATCATATCTGTGACTACATACCTTGATGAAAAAAAAATTGACTTCAACATATTTCTATATGCAGTACATTTTGAGACTTGTCAAAATAGCATTTTCCTTATCCTAGTTAAGCTCATACTAAACTAGAAACAGCACTGAACAATGATTTTCGAAAGGTTTTTTTTTTTTTTCAGCCAGACAAATGCTCACTGATTGTACCTAACTGCCCAACATGTTAAGATAACATGCTCCAGACCTTATAACCTCTTCAGTATGGACAACAGATCATGTGACCAGTTGTGAATAAAATCCACGCTAGCTGATAGCGACCTCTGGTGAACATCTCAAAAACTATTGCATTGATAATGCCATGTTGGCTATATATGTATTTACCAAACTGGTCTACTAAACTTATAATATATGTAAATATACCCATAATGACAAATTTGAACAACTGCAAAACTGCTGTATATGTGTATATATATATTCACATTTTATAGTCCAGTAATCATAAGATACCCAGCTGGCAGATTTGTGTACACATATACGCCACGTAGTTTCATTTTCGGGTCGCCAAAGGGCCTGTACTAGTTAATACAAAAATGCCGAAAAATCCAGCAATAAGACTTGTACGACTATAAAAGTGTACTGGATATTTCTGGCACCACCGGCTAGTAATTCTTAGCACATCATTGACCGCTAAATGGATCAGCGCTCACATTGCAAGTTGAGTCTGAATAGTACCTTCTTCCTAAACAAACATTCCTACTCCAATAGCTTTGCTGGCTACATATTAAAAGCAATCAGACTTTGTAATATATTTGGTAGAATTATGGTGTTTACAAAATGTGACAAACGCAATAAGGCCTAAACAAGTTTAGTCAGAAGGATGGTAGGACAAGGTGTAAACTTACAGTCCCTTGTGGAGAGACTAATAAGGAACATCATATGATTTGTTTTTTCCATACAAAGCCCTGAAAAAAAAACAAGAACAAAATGCCCCAAAATTTGCCACAGAGAATCATCTTTTGAAACAGACATACCTACACAAGGTCCATACTCCCATTTAAGATCAAATTGTCTTAACATTTCCAATTCAGCAGCTTTCTCATTGGCTGAAGCGCTTGCAACTGCATCTGCAATCAAGCAATGTGTACATACGATGTAGAGTGTGAAAGAACCATGACGAGTTTAATAAAAGTCAACAAGAATAGAAATTCACTGGGCTTTATAATATCCATGAAACTAACAAAATTTTAGGGTGCCCTGTATATTTCGATGCAGTTTTTCTCATGGGCATATCATGTCTACCGGATAATACCAATTGATGTTAAATGTGAATGTACAAGGCCTGCATGGCTAAACTGCTCTGCAAAGTAAAAGTCTTGCAAATTACCACCTGGTGAAATTGTCATTTATTAAAAGTTGAGTTGGACACAATTATGTTTGCTGTAGGCAAAATTTTTACTTGGCAAAATATTGTTGACCACAGTTTTACTGGGGACAGCCATACAAAACTTACCAAAATAATTATACATAAGACGAAAATTTAATGTAAATGTATCATCATAGGGCAAAACTTGTGATGTGTGAACAAGGTATGAAAAATGCAAAACTGCCTTTTGTTCCTGGTGGCAACTTCTGTATGTGACCACTGCCATGACAGGTCACCTGCTCTTAGTGGTCACAGATTTTAGACATTTGATTCACTTTCTGTGTAAGTTTGCTTCTTGTGAGAAAGGTCACATGCATATATGTGGCTCCTTTGTCTAGACAGAATGGTTGGCCACATACACTGTCATATTACAACCTGGAAACTGCATCATCTATTTACCAGTTTCTGATAGGCTATGATAAGTATGATAACAAAATCTAATTTAACTCTTTCAGGTACCAATCACGTCTGAAGTCGATCTACTCAGGTCAAACTAGTCCGAATTATCATTAGGATCCCAGATGTGTATTCCTCGTAAAAAGACCTTTCATTCAAGTACCACTATGTCTACAGTTCCAGAGAAAATTTAAAGCTGTTGACTCAGTTGAAATTTTGACACTGAAAGGGTTAACATTGATATCAAACTGGGGACAGAGGATCAAACTGTTCATAGACTATGACTTCATGTGTTCAGTTATTTACTATGGGGTGAAAATTTAAATGAAACCAGCAATTCACCCTAAACCCTGGGGATCTATGGCTAATCACACAATATACATTTATTGCCTAACTGTTTAATATACATTCCTGTACTTGAGATCCATGGCTTATCAAACCATTCTTTGCCTTTAATTACCTAACTGTTTAATGTACACTCCTGTTCTTGATATCTGAACAAAAAACACGAAACAGAATATTTTATGTGCAGAATTACTGGCCCAAATAATATCATAATCAATAATTTGCAAGGAATGCATTATGGGATAAAAAATGAAAGACAAGGACATTCATTGGATCATGCTGAGATTTCTTAGCTATAAATCACTAAACCAGAATTGAACTGCATCAGTTGGATGCTATGAAGCAAATGTAGCGTATTCTCTCATAAAAAAGTACATTTTACTTTGGCTTGCATGCAATTGTATGAAATATTAGTTTTTGTAAAGTTAGAATCTGCAAGTTTTTCATACCCGTATCAACAACAAGAAAATATCAAGACCAGGCGCATTCGAAGAGGTCAATGCACAGTCAAAAGTCTGTATCTCAGGGACAATACCTATGGTCCAAATTAGCTAGTACCATCGGTAGCCAGTAAAGCCCCAGGGTCATTTCCTGGTGCACCTTGGGGCAGGTTAGGTCGTTTCAACATAGCAGCCATATTGCGCAACAGTTAAAGCACAGGGAAATTACATGCAAAGTTGATCGTTATTTTCCAACATACTATGGAAGTATTAACAACCTACAATGACACTCTACAATTGCAAAGTTCCTGACTGTAAGCCAGACACAAGAAAACTGGGTAAAGTGGATAAATACCCCTGGATGCAAGGGGTAGCTTTCCACAGTTTTCCTCCAAAGAAGCATAGAAATGATGGGAGCGTTTGAATATGGTGAAAAGACCAGAAGATTATGAACCACTAGGCAAATTTGACAGAATTTGTTTGAAACATTTGGGGGGGGGGGGGTTAAAGGTCCGACACCAGAACCCGTAATTTCCGTATAACAACTGGACGATTGCAGAAAAACAAAGCACAACAAACCGATGGCAGAACCATGTGAGAAACCATCCAACAGGGGGAGGGGGTCCAAGCCCCAAATCGGAGTGTCACCAAAGTTTTAGAAACACGCTATTGAGGGTCGTCTCAAGCGTCAAGAGCGGTAAAAGTCACATCAAGTGAGTGTGAAAATAACCCACATAATGATGAAATGTTGCATGTCACATGTATATCGGTTTTTAATATTTTTAAAAGCCACAATAATTCTGTTATGGAGTGCTCTCAGTGCTGAACTATTTCCCTGTTTGCATCATTTTACCATTACGATGTTTTGCAGTCCACATGAAACATTGTAACTTGAGGGAACAGGTGTCATTTGGGCATAAATGGTTGACAAAGTGTTGCATTTTTCAGTCCATACCATGATAATTTCTTATAAAGATATCAACTTTACTTGTTGAGCTGTAAAATGTAACTTTTGTGGCATGTTTTGAATACTTTGCTGACTGAAAATTGACAAAACAATGCCGAAAATGCGGCAAAATTGCACTCATTTGACTCCGCCGTAGCTTGTTGTCTCAGATGAAAACATGCCATGTGTGTTACCATATTTAAGCCCTGGATTTCCGCTAATCAGTTAGATGATTTCCTATTGGCTACAAGTTACTGCAATGCGTTTAATTTCTTCTAGAAAGGTCATATTTCAAAGCTGTCAGTTGCTATTTTTATGCCCCCCTTCGGTCTGTCGGTCGGTAGACTGTGGTTTCCGCACAATAACTCAAGAAGTTTTTGAGCTAAGACTTTGATACTTTACAGGTGTATTATTCTAGTCAAAAGCTAGGCAAAGTTTGAAGATGGGTGACCTTGACCTAATTTCCAAGGTCACAGTGGTATCTGAGGTAACTTTGGTTTCCGCACAATAACTGAAGGGGTTTTTAAGCTAGGACTTTTATATTGCACAGGATTATAGTCCATATTTGGGGCTAGGCGAAGTTCCAAGATGGATGACCTTGACCTCATTTTAAAGGTCACAGAGCCATTTTACTGAATATGGTTTCATGCTTTCTGCATGATAACTTATAACTGGGAGCTAGAACTTTTATATTGCACAGCTTTATGGTTCTCTGTAAGGGCAAGGTTGAGTTTGAAGATGGGTGACCTTGACCCAGTTTTCAGGGTCACAGAGAGATTGTAGAATTCCTGTGGTTTCCACACAATAACTCAAGAAGTTTTTGAGCTAGGACTTTGATACTGTACAGGTGTATCATTATAGTCAAAAGCTAGGCAAAGTTTGAAGATGGGTGACCTTGACGTAGTTTCCAAGGTCGCAGTGCTACCTAAGGTAACTTTAGTTTCCGCACAATAACTGAAGAGGTTTTTAAGCTAGGACTTTTATGCTGCACAGAATTATAGTCCATATTTGGGGCTAGTCGAATTTTGAGGATGGATGACCTTGACCTCATTTTAAAGGTCATGGAGCCACTTTACTGAATATGGTTTCATGCTTTCTGCATGATAGCTTATACCTTGGAGCTAGGACTTTTATATGGCACAGCTTTATGGTTCTCTGTAAGGGCTAGGTTGAGTTTGAAGATGGGTGACCTTGACCCAGTTTTCAGGGTCACAGAGAGATTGTAGAATTCCTGTGGTTTCTGCACAATAACTCAAGAAGTTTTTAAGTTGGGACTTGGATACTTTACAGGTCTATAGTTCTTGCTAAGGGCTAGAAGACGTTTAAAGTTTGGTGACCTTGATTTCATTTCCAAGGTCCCAGTGGTACCTGAGTAAACTTTAGTTTCCACATGATAACTGAAGAGGTTTTTAAACCAGGACTTTTGTATTGCACTGGATAATTGTCCGCATTCGGGGCTAGGTCAAGTTAAAAGATGAGTGACCTTGATTTAATTTCAAAGGTCACAGAGCCATTTGGTTGAATACTGTTTCTGTATGATAACTTGCATTTTAGAGGTAGCACTTTTATATTGCACAGCTTTATGGTTGCCTATAAGGGCTAGTTTGAGTTTGTAGATGGGTGACCTTGACCCAGTTTTGAGGGTCACACACAGACAGTAGACTTCCTGGTTTTTGCACAATAACTGAAGGTCAAGTGAAAATGAGTGACCTTGCCCTAATTTCCAAGGTCATAAAGCCACTTTGCTGAATATGGTTTCTAAATCATGACTAATTTTACAGCTATAACTTTTATATTGCCCAGGTCTTTAGTCGTTTTTTAAGGGCTAGGTTAAAGTTTAAAGATATGTGACATTGATGTATGATCAACATTCACTAATTTTGTAAGGTCACAAGCGCCCCATCTACCACTATCAATAGGGTAGCGAGGGCAAGGGTAATGAGGGCGGGGGGCATCTATGTTTTACAAACATATCTTGTTGATACCTCTTTATGTTGGCTTTACGATGATGTAATGCAGATCATCATATAACTTTTTGAATAATTGGCTCTGACGTTTGATCACATGAGCCAATAGAAAAAGCGGCTTCCAACTTCCGGTCTACATTGTAATATTACAATTACTACTTCTGCCCAGCTCCGTAATGGAAAGCATGACGACTGTCTGTGCAAAAGGACAGCAAAACTGGTCATATCTGTGCAACTACTTCGTGAAATTGTGACATTTTTTTATCAGAGTAAGATGCAGAAAGGTCCTATAAAAGGATTTGAAATGGTGACGAAAGTTATGGAATGAAACTACCAGCAGGTTGGGTGCTGATGACAGTAAAACCATGTTTATCATCAGTTGACATGCACAGACACAGTGGAAGATTTGTCTTTCCCAAATATTCAAGTTTTGACACCACGAAGCTTACCGCTAATTGCAAACAACTCGTTAAATATGCTTGGTAATGAAATTTGAAGCACAGGAACCCCATCATATATAGCAACATTCATTCCCCAAAGTAATGGAACAAAATGATGTGTCCTCATTCTGGGGATGTACGGACCGCGTGTGTAGCGATCAGCACTAGGGGTCCTAATGATCACTGTTTTAGTTTGATGGCCGCAATTATAGCACTTCGTTTTTTCCTTCCAAAATGACATAAGTTTAAATCAATGTCCACAATGATGTAAGTGCAGATAGTGCTGCACTTAAGGACAAGAAGAATGGCGAGCAAGAACACTCTGATTTGGTATCTAAATTCCAGGAAATGGGTGATTTTGGACTAAGGGGCGGAAGAGGGTAGATTTTATTCCAATGGATAATTGGAGTTTTGGAATGGTTTTAATTGTACATGATCCCTAAGTTTAAATACAAATAATTTTCTGAGTTGTCCCTGAAGCTTTGCCTTTATGCCTTATCAGCCTTTTATCAGCACCATAATGCTTTCAACATAATCATGAAGCATTAAAAGCTCCCCATAAATCTATATTTTGTCAGAATTATGGTTAAAAAATGTATGGATTCAGAGCAAGCAACGTGCCATATACCCAGTTATTGGTCCAACACTCTCCCTTTTCCCCTCGACCATAAGCAAATCCCTGTTCAGAGATCTACTGACAATGTCCTTTGGTTTTGGCTTCATTTCAGCCACGCAATGATCTGACCTGGCGAACTGAGATTTGACAAGTACCTGTTTTCTGTAATCTGGGACTGCCTCGCCTTTGATCGTCTTTCGATGGACGCTCTGTCGTCTTTTTTACCTGAGGAAATGCATCTGTGATAAGTCTGCTAGTCATTTTGCGTGAAAGTTCTCGATGTGTCTCTCCACTTTTTCAGTCTCTCGACAATGTTGTTTTGCTGACCCAAGCACATGGAGTGACGCTCGCCTCGATGTGATTTTGTTGATTGATTGTGATTGGCCAGTTGCTTTATGTTTCGGGAAAATATTCAGGGACCATTCAGTATTTTTTCATTTGAAAAAAATGCTGACCAGGCATTTTCTTTTGCTCCATTTTTTTTTTTTTTTTTTTTTTTTTTTTTAAATGTCAGTTTCGCTCTTCTTTGTTGGCACGTGATTACGATATGCGACTTTCCCCGCTCGCTTTTTTCTAGAGTGACTTCTGCAAACCGGGGACGAGGGTGGGGTAAGGGTGGAGTTTGTGTCACACTGTAATTTTTTGTAATTGTGGGCCATACTTTCATCTCATTGAAAGAATTTTGCCCTCATATTGTGTAATTTGACCGATGATTATGGGCCTGGCATTGAGTTACTATTTCTTGTTTTTTAAATCAAACAAACAAAGAAACAAACAAAGATTGAACTTGAGCTTATCTATGATCAGCCAGGCCTGCTAAAGACATGAGCTTATAATGCATCACCTGGTGCTGGGCTGTGTGTTTTGATCCACCCTGCATGCTGTATTTTTCTTAACAAATGGAATTGTTTATTATTATAGGGCTAATTATTCTTTATTCCAAACTGTTGCGTCACATTATCTTATTTTAAACATATATATTTATCCTGAATCAGCTAAAAACTTACAAGCTGATCTGGAAGGTCTCCGGGCATATGTTAGTTGTTACTATCACAATATTATCAATAAGATATGAATAATTAAATTTATTTATTGCGCTTGATCTCATAGTTCTGACCCAGGTTGGAATAGACCCAAGTTGGAATATTCCAACATTGTCCAGGCCCATGTTGGAATGATGCATGATGTCTGACCTGCTGTACAGCTTTCAAAAACATATATATTTAACTATTTTAAACATTTAGAATCACATAAATGTTCATTTGAGTCAATCTTGTTTTAACAGAATTGGGCCTTGGATATTAAGGACCTGCTGACAGGTTGATCATGGACAAGGATTGTTGACCAATCCATGGATAGATTAGGTTGCAAATGTCTTACTCTGATCATTGACTTGTTGTAGAAAGACACAAACACACACACACACACCATTTACATGTAATATGAACACTTGCAGGTACATGTGATACTAACTTTATTTGGTAATGATCGATGTACTGGTGTGAGATTACAAAAATATATATGACCAGTCCATGTAGGGAAAAGATCAAGCTGGTTGCCACTATTTGCACTTACCTACCAAGCAGACCAAGACACAGGTGCCTGTAACAATGCCTAGCTGTTGTAGTTGTCCTTTCTTTTTTATGTCATGGGAAGAGCAGAATGACTCAGGGGAAAAAACTCTGCACACAGTCAGAATAAAGGAAACTCTCTCATTCTGTGGGCACTATTAAAGTTGCACACTGAGGCCAATGAAGCCAAAAGTGGGCATTAAAATAGCCATATTTGGGTGATATGCTGGGAATCTATGGTAGAAAAATCTATATTTGAATAAACTTGGCATGTTTTACAGATGATACTAGTAGAAAAAAATTAGATATGTTCAGTAACCTTGAGATGACCTTAAAGTGAACTTAACGGTCACTTTAGTGACACTCTAGATAGGTCGTTTTTTTGGCCTTTTTTCGTCTTTTTGACGCATTTATAACAAGAAATCACAAAATGTGAAGAGAACAAGTTGTGTAAAATTTTGCGTAGAACATTTTGAAAGAAATTTCGAAATTATCCCAAAAATGTAAAACAAAATTGTCCAGGGGTGTTTTGCAGTATTTTTATTCTATTTTTACATAACAGGCATACATCTGTATATAAGATAGGTGAAACACAAAGATTACATTTATTAAGTAAATGATTTTTTTAAATCACCCAAAAATTTTATGCTTTAAAGAAATTGGGTCCATTTGAATTTGAGCCCATAAACTCATTGTTAGCGGCCATCTTGGATTGAGAAATCCTTTTCTGTAATTTATGAAAAAGCACATTTAAAAAAACAAACAAACAAACCCGGAATGCTCTAGTTCAGTTAATTTTTAGTTTTTATGCCAAATAGTTTTTTCATGATAATCCCCAGACTGCATCGTTCATAAATTAAATAGCCATTTAGTATATGCATCAATATTTGGGTGAAATTTTACATAGAAATCTGTTTATAGCTACATTTTGGAGTTCAAGGTCATTTCAATGTCAAATGATTGAAGGTCCAAGTTTTATATGGGTCCATGACAGTACACCAAAAACTAGTTCACCGAAATGAATAATTACCGAATGACAAATTCACAGATTTTTTCATTTCACCGTATGTTAAACCCAAAGAATGAAATTTTGCTAGAACTGCCATTGAATCAAATGGTTATTTCAACCAAATGTCGACGAAATTTCACCGAAAATTTCGTCGAAACCTGTTCTCTTTTGTTGTTTGGTTTAATTAAAAAATAGCTTGTTTTATTTACCATTTCTGCCTGTTTTGTTTCTTCTTTTTTTTTTGTTGAATTCAAGATTATTCTGTTTTGAATAAGAAATACCTGTTTTGTTGTATTTTTTGTCTGTCTTATTTATAATTATTATGTTTTACATGAGAAATATCTGCTTGTTTTGGGGGTTTTTTTTGTTTTGTTTCGTTTTTTTTTTTTTTTTTTTTTTTTGTCTGTTTTATTTATAATTATTCTGTTTTAAATATTGCCTCAAAAACTCATGCGGATTTGCAAAATTTTGCGCCACAAATACGCATGATTATAAAGAAACAAACACAACACAATTATGATGCCAGACACCTTTGATTTCTTGTATTGTTGGTAATTGATTCCTATGCATAGACCCACTGTGCTTTTCTGTCAAGTGGCAATGCAGTCAAAATGATTTTGGATTCCATTACAGTTATGTGAATAACAAATACGACGAAAGAGCTATGCAACCTAAATCCTATTCGACCAATACGCCATATGCAATTTCCCGCCACAAAGCACGGGTTTGACGCCAGACGATCACGGGGGACGTACAGGTCACATCACTGTCTCAGACCGGGCCGTTTGTTCATTTCTCACAAAATTCGCACTTTTTTTTTTTTTAATTTGAGTTCACAAATGCCAAAATGGTATTCATTTAGTACTTTTCGAGCCATCTATAAAGAAAAATTTCCATGTGCTTTTTTAATAAGATTATTCTTTATTTCCAAAATATTGATAATGTCCCGCTTGTCGCCACAGGTACCGACCCGTATCTCGCCATATCCCGCCAAGCGATACTAGGCAATCAAGTATGCAGTTGTGGCGGGAAATTAATATGCATGTCTCCTATTCAGAGTTCGGTAAAATTGTAATAAGGTAAAATGGATTTCGGTCTAATCTCTGGTGTATATCACTCTCTGTCAAGTTCATGAAGATTTGCCTTTTACTTCGGAAGATAATGCCAAATGTATTCTTAATTAAACAAAAATTTGTCATTTGGCCCCATAGGATTGGTTGCATACCATGCAAACATTATTGGTCATAGGCTACAGCGGTCAGACTAAAAGGCGGACGCCCACGAATTTCTACGCATGACCACAAAAGCCACCGCACACCCACGATGCCCACATTATTATTATTATTATTATTATTATTATTATTATTATTATTATTATTATTATTATTATTATTATTATTATTATTATTATTGTTGTTATTGTTATTGTTGTTGTTGTTGTTGTTGTTGTTGTTGTTATTATTATTATTATTATCAATATTATTATTATTATTATTATTATTATTATTATTATTATTATTATTATTATTATTATTATTATTATTATTATTATTATTATTATTATTATTATTACTATTTCTTTTACAATTTTCAGCTTATTTGTTGCTTCCAAGTCCCGAAATAAACTGTATTCTTGCATTTTCTAACTTTGTACGTCTCGAGAATGTCCAATTCAGACCTTAATATGTATGATCAGGTACCGGAGTTACCCGGCTACAGTCAAACAGTCACTATCTCACTTTTGAACAAATCTTACTATACTCTAAGATTGTTAGCAGAACTTGGGCAGAGGAACTGGTGTCACAATTTAAAACAATTATTATTACACAGCCTAAATTTTAATGAGTTCTGGGATAATAAAGAATACTTAGATGAAACCATAGTCACACATGAAATATCTAAAAAAACTTTAAAAGGACGAAATTGATCAATGCTTAGCCAGAATTAACAACAGTGATGATATTAAAAAACTAAGGCTGTACAAAACTTTTAAGTCCCAGTATAACTTGGAGCCATACCTAACACAGGTGCATGACACACGATACCGAGTTGCGCTGTCCAGACTCAGACTAAGCTCACACAACCTGGAGATAGAAGTTGAGCGACATTCCACGAATAAAATTCTCGTCAATCAGAGAATACGCAAACACTGCGCCATAGGTGAAACTGAAGATGTACTCAGACTCAGACAACCTTTATTTGACCATTGTTCACCTTAATACCCAAATTCATTTACAATACAATTATTACCACAGTATAAGTAATCGGTTGTTAATATACTTGAAGTAGAACTTCAGTTGCTGATGGAGAAAAATATCGTTCATTTTAAGTAGGTTCAGCTGTTTAAAGATTGGTTCTGTGTGGGCGTTAAACTTGCTATGGTTGATCATCCTTACACACTTTTTTTGAAGTAGAGCAATTCTGGATTTGTTATTTCCCCAAAGCAACACGTCATAATTTAAGTGTGGTAATACTAATGAATTATATATTGTTTTTAGGATGTTGCTAGGAAGATATTCTTTAAGTCTGTACATGATGCCAATTAATTTTTATATTTTCAACGAGATTTTGTCAATGTGGCTGTTCCAATTTAGATGCCTGTCAATTTGTATTCCTAAGAAACTAAAGTTATTAACACATTCAATTGTTATGTTGTTTACTTGTATTTCTGGGATTGTTACTTGTCTTTGTGGATTGTGGAAAATCATAAATTTGGTTTTATTTTCATTTAAAGATAACTTGTTTAAATTCATCCATGTATATATTTTATGTAATTCTTTATTTGTATTTAAAGTTAATCCATGGGAGATATCAGACTTAAACAGAGCTTGTAGAGTACTGACTAAAGTAGTGTCATCTGCATATATCAGAGGCTTAAAAAGGTTAGATGCAGATGGTAAATCGTTTATATAAATAATGAACAGCAGAGGACCTAAGATAGAGCCCTGAGGTACTCCAATAGAAATGTTTAAAAGATCTTAGATGTTTAATAGATGTAGTACATTTCCTGCTAAAATGTCCAAAATTTGTTTCTCTCGTCAGCCACATCTTCAGTATGTAAATCAATATCTTCCAGAATTTAGATCATTGAGAACTGATTTACAATTTCAAAGCTTAATGTCTGCTTGTGATACTGATCTTATGATCCGGCTGGGTAAATTTGTCCACTCAGCTTTTGAAAACCATGATAGGCAGAAGTAAATCCTGATCACTTAGCCGAGATCCTCATATATCTGTACATATTAGTTACTGTGGTTGAGATCCATCCGTCCACTTCCAGATTTATACCATTGTATTTTGCCATTGTGTTTTGTTTTATTCATTGATACATATATTAGATACTCATTATAGGTCAACTGTGTTTTATCTTGTGTTCTTCCATTCTATTAAATAAGGTGTATGCATGTATCTAAATTTAATACATCCCGTGACATGCTTGGCAGTGTCTCATCCGTCCACTGAGAGATCTGAACAAGTGTATTTTGTTATTGTGTTTTGTTTTATACATTGATCTGAGTCTCATTCAGATACTCATTATACAATGTATGTCATTTGAGCAATGCCTGCCCCAAGGTATCCTTCCAACTTTTAAGTGAAGGTGTATACAAATAGTAAGTACATGTCATGGAACAGACCTGGTACTGTGGTAGTGTTCCATCCATCCACATATAGTTCTGAATCAATGTATTTTGTCCATCTTGTTCATGGACATCATGTTTTCATTATATATCAATTGTGTTTACTTTTTCTAAGGTACTCTTTCAATTTATAAGTAATTGTGTAAACATATATATTTAGTATAATCTTTAGTGTACACATATATATGCAGTTAAGCTGTAATAATAATAAGCAGCAGACCTCATTTATGTGTGTAGCACACCGGAGAGTGTTCCGCCTGTCAACCCAGAGATTTGTGCTGATGTATTCTGACATTGTAATGATGCATTGCGGGGTCTATGTTCACTCATGCACTATTGCAAATATGTACATATCTTGATCAAACTGTAGAATGACATATAGGTCAGTACTGACCTTTTGTTCTTATGTCAATAAAAATGCTACTACTACTACTACTACTACTACTACTACTACTACTACTACTACTACTACTACTACTACTACTACTACTACTACTGTATGCCCTTGAAATGTATTCCTTGTAACACACAAAAAGGAATGACATTCAATTTACCACAATTACATTTGCAACCAGAATTTTTTTTTTCTTTTTTTTTTTTTTTTTTGCTTTTTGTTTTGTTTTGTTTTTTTGCTTTTTTTTTTTTTTTCTTGTAGGCCTATTCATTGAAGAAAGTACATTACTACATCTTACTTGTGTTAACGAAGGCTCCCCGAGAATCTCGCCAGGTGTCACGACACGTAATCTGTCATGGCGGAGGTTGAAGAAACTTCAGTGCCGGTTTTGGCAGTGACTGCAGCTGTTGGGGCTATTGTTCTTCTTCTTGTCTTGCTATGCGGAATCGGAAAGAAGGGAAATGAAAAAGAACGTTCAAGAGGTGCGTACATGACGACGCAATGGCAATCGAGCCATTAAAAATGAGAAGATTGATCCGTACTCATGCCTCTAGCGGCCCGGTTTTGAGACCGAAAAAAAAAAAGGCCTGTCATCCGAGAGCATGATTTTAGATTTGTTGTGCAATCACAATTTCATGCTGTACAGGCCATGCGGCAACTGCAGTCAAGCGCCCACACAGGCATGGCATGTCTGTGGAAGCGCTTGACTGCGATTTCCCTTATACTATCCCCCGACACAGAAGAGTACTTCATTCCAGGAACGTGGTCTAGTCCAGAGAGCACGTCCCTAAAACCCAGCTATATTGTCCATCAATGAAGCGTCTGCCTGAGTTTCTGAGTCAGTGTCTAACTCTTCTGAAGTTCTGTGTGAGGGAACCCACAGTACTGCTGGGGCGACCACAGACACAGTTAAGTGCCTCCATGCCATGGCGGGTGTCGTAGCTCTTGCTCTGCCATGTGAACCTGACATACTATGGTTCTTCACAACTCAAAGACAGTTGGGCTGTCCATGGACGCTACTATCAGAAGGACTAAGCACCAGGGACACTTCAAATGCCGGAGCTTTGTTGCCGCCACGGGGAGGGGGGGATAATAAAACATGCAGCAGAGCATTGAACCAAGGTACACTTCGGTAGTGTTTCACCTATATAAATGATTTATTTTATTGCATTTTTCATGTTTCAAATTTTCAATTTTTATTTGTTTTTTCTTCTTCTTGTTAGTCTACCCCTCCATGGTCTACAACAGTAGTAGAATATCTATGACTCTATGGCATGGGGATATTGTGCATGCTACTGGCATTTACAGGCCCCTTATTGGATACTGGGCCTGGAAATCCAAAATTTGACCACTTTATGATTGCTAAATTTTTAGATATGCCGGTACTGGCCGTAAATTTGAATTGCACCAAATTCAACCTTTGCATGTATACAATAGTTTTATGTAGACTTCAAGTTCAGCACCAGACCTGCATTTATTGAGAAAAAAAAGGGTCTAAATCATATATAAGGTTTATCTTAAATGATCAATAGTGATGCTGCCCCATAGAGACGGCAATCCCTTTATAAAATCCCTGCTAATCATCATAGAGCAAAAATTCAAATGCTGTTTTGCTTGTCTTGGCGGAATGGGAACGGCAATGCCGCTTGCGGAATTGAATGCTCAGTATGAAAGGCCACTTATATCATTGCGCCTCCAAGCATTTAAGTTCCGGTCAAATGACGCCATTGGTTGCCAACCTGAATGCGCTTGTCCAAGTGTGACTGTCACCCACTCAGGCGGTACCAGAGCTCCAGAGCAAAGGGCCCTGCTTATCACTTATCTCGTTGTGGCAATCAGCGTAAAACAAAGGCGGATCAAAGACACTGTTTATTCATGTAAGTGAGCTTAATGGGTTATGCGCTACTAAGATACGCCATGCTCAGTCCTTCAGATAGTAGGTCCATGGGCTGTCTCAAGCATTTGGAACCTTTTCCCTTATCTCTCCTCTCTTACCGCCTGAGCTAGCGAGGGCTGTTGGTGATCCATGGCGTTCATGCCGCCTTTGAACGCTTGAGTGCCTAAGCATTGGGAGGAGCTCCATCTAGTAAGAACCAGAAATACTACTATAGCAACATGGTTCTGACTGAACACTGACCACTGTACCCCACCATACAAAATGGACATAATTACATGCCTTCTGGTTTAATATCACTAAGTGTATCAAGATACATATATTGCAGAGATATTTTCTAGTTCACTCATGAATGCATTCCTAGTGTACAGTATACCGTACGGTAAAGGTGTGGTGATATTCTAAACAACAGTGTAAAATTGTTACATATGTGGGTACATTTAGTTGCCAAGTGAAGCCAAACTAGCACTGTGCTGCACAAAAGAGGGACAACCATGTCCATTACAGGGCCATGACAGCTGCAATGGAAGTTATGCAGACAGAATAAAATAAAAACAGGCTTAGATGTATTCACCATGTGCGCACAACATATAAAAGTGTATTTACACTCGGTGAAAACATAACATAGCCTTCTAACAGCTATTATGACGGAGTCTGTATAATATATGGATATAAAAGTAAGTTGTCATTATTGATGCACAAAGTGATGGTGGCTGTAAATGGACTAATGTTAGGACAACCCACCCACCAAATTATGACCAATGTTGATAGCTATTTCCCATCCTTCAGGGTTTTGAAACATACAGCTTTGTTAATCTGGGACTAACCATTTGCTGTTTCCATAAATACTGTAGGGCGTAAAAGTTGTCAAGTGAGTATAAGAAACATTAACTCCCACCTGCATAGTTTAGGCATCATTGCAATTTGTTCCACTAGTGAATTGTGAAAATAATGTAAATTAAGCTTTAACCCAGTTTTGTGCAGTGCCAGAAAATGGTGACTTTGTGTTGCTTGCAATTAGGGGTGAAACCATACATTGGAACAAATTGGCTGACAATGCAGTAATGAAACTGTATTACGATCTTTCTTTTTTTTCTTTTTTGTTTCTTCAGAAGAGAATTCAGAAGCTAATGGACCAAGTCAGGAAAGAAAAGCCCAACCAGCTCAAGCCAAGAGAAAGGAAAAACCAAAATTCTTGCGCAAAGAAAGTAAACATGTCTTTACCCACTCATGGCTGGCAACATCACTGAAGGGCCACAGTGCATCAGTACTAGGGCTAGACTTCAGTCCAAATGAGAAGTACTTGGCTTCCTGTGCTGAAGGTAAGAATTTGATCACTTAAGCAGCATTGGCAAAAATGTTTCCCCACAATGAAGTAAAGTAATTTGCTTACTTCAGCAACCCATACATTTAATTTTGCCCCCCCCCCCCACTCACACAAAATATGCAAATTGTGGAGTTGTTAGAGTCTTCACATTTCACATGCACTAAGATAAAACTTTAAAGTGAGTATGCTATTGTACCCTGGTATATGTAGTGAAATTCACGACTTCACCATAACCACTAACTGGATTCTCTTAAAACTTGGTGGGGATGCGTCATTGCTGAGTATGTTTAGAGTCTTGTATGTACACAATGTACTTGTTTGAAGATTTACTTGATTGACTGATCCATTCTGTTTGTCTCAGTATCGTAAGTATATTGTTTGAGTTCATATTAAATTGACAAGTTCAAGGTAAAAAAAAAAGTAGTATTCCATTCATATATATATATATATATATATATATATATATATATATATATATATATATTTTTTTTTTTTTTACAGACAGAACAGTGCTGCTATGGAATGTCAAGGATTTCAAGCAAAAACAAAATAAGTGAGTTGAAGCTGCATACGTCTCTTTATTTTCATAAGTTTAAAGAAAAAAAGGATGTGGAAACCAATACTATAGGAACCATGCAAGGCTCTTCTTATTAGAGTCCTGCCAAGTTAGAAATACTTGTTGTTAGTGACTCCAAGGCTCATGTACTTTAATTTTAGCATTGTCAGCAACCTGTATTCTGAGTATGTAAATTTTAGTGCATGATATCTATTATTGCAGTCATTAGCAGTGCATGCAGAGACCTCCTACCACCTCCCACCCCAGCACAGCAGCTTGGGTGGTAGGTGGCATACAAGAAATTCGTGTTAGTTGTGGTTCTGCTTTCTTCCATATCATTTGATAAGGAAGTGCCAGTATCCACAGGTTGGACTTTGTATCGTACATGGGAAAACATCTTGCTCTTGTCAAACTAGCAACTTAGAAAAAAATATATTCTTGTCATAAGCCGAAGCTGTGTAAACTGGAGATTCAAGGGAGCAAAGCAGCCAAGCCAAATGTGGTTTGGGAAGGGGATGACAGGGCCCATCCTGTAATCTGAACATTTTTCAAAAATAAAGTTGAAATGATGCTTGCTTTTCTTGGACATCATTTTTGATTTAGAAGTGATAAACGTTCTCTGGCAGAACAGGAAAATTTGAGGAAAAAAAAAGCCCTGAAAGATCTTCCACTCAGAACAGAAGAGCAGGAGTCTCTGGTAACTAGCAGAGATGATGAACCATTGAAGGAAAGGAGGTGCCCAAAATATGTTAAAGGAATTGTGTGTTTTATTCAAAGCTTTTGTAAAGGATGGATGTCCCTCTCAGAATGAAGAGCTGGAATCTGTGGTAACTAAAACAGATGATGAACCATGGAAGTGGTGGAGATGCCCAAAACACCTTTTGAACAAAAAAAAAATTGTGTGTGTTGCTCAAAGCTTTCATAAAAGATCGAATTTCAAGTACATAATCCATGGGTAAGTGTATACTAGTGACAGCTGGATAATTATCACATACGATATGAATTTTTTTTTATCAGAGCCACACAAAACAGTGTAATCTCAGCTGTGGGGCGAGGAAATAATTAAGCACACATGACTTTATACTGATAATGGATCAATTTCCCACACTTATATCTATACAGTAAAACCTGCCATTAAGATCAACCATTATGCTGGGCAATACATCCCTAGTTGTATAATAAATGTACTAACCCCATGTTTCCTTGTATGCCTTCAGGTCAACAAGAGCTAATGTGGAACTTGATCATGCAACAAAAGTTAGATTCAGTCCAGATTCAAAGTAAGTCTTTTGTTCTATACATCAGGTGTTGCAGTACATGTACATGTACTTGCTTGAAAGACTATCTTACATGAGAGATGCAGTAGTTTTTAAGACCACTGTAACAAGACACTTGACACTGCTTGCTTCGGTTAATTTACTTGGAATCGAAACTATCTGCCCCATATGGCCACTTTTATCAGGAGTTAGGGGCAGTCTTTAGTTTCAGGTACCATTGTATATGTAGGTTTACAAGTATTTGCCACAGTAGTGTCATAGTACTGAGTATATTCCCGCCCCCCCCCCCCTTTATTTTTTTTTTTTTGTTTTTTTTTGTTTTTTTTTGTTTTGCTTTTCTAACACAAATTGCTTTTCTCAGGGTTGGCTAATCTCCATGTGAAGAATTCCAACAAACTCACACAATTGTTTGTATAATTGTTTAAGTTTATGTCACAAAATGAACATGTACACATGAACAAACATCCTCTTAACTTTGGACTCAGAGGACATAAAACTTAAACAATTCATTCATATTTATAGCCATGCATGAATTTGAAACTTCAGAATATCTTGCCTTAAAAAATTCCATAAAAAAAATAGAATTGCATTGTGCAGTATGTCTATTGTTTAATTTGCTGAGAATTCTGCCTGCACTGTGTTTGTAATTTGAACTTTGAATATTCCTGTATAGAGCATGAATGTTACCTCTTTAATCATGTGTTCATCAACAAGTATGTCACCTGCTGCAAGGAAGTTATGTTTGAATGATCACACACTAAAATCTATTGGTGAAATGTTTTCGCTGCTGTACAAACAGTATGGATTTTACAGTCACCAGCCGGTGTTTTATTGATCATACACCACATAACATCTGTTTATGTAAAAATCGCCTAACATTCCAATTGTGTTAAAAGAATATGTATGTCAATGAATATCGTATTTAGTTCATTCATAGTTTTATGCATGATGGGTACATTCAAAGGGCAGGGAGCATTATGTTTTTGTGTCTGTCTATCTGTCATAATGGTTCTGTCCACCTACCATGTGTTTGTGAACAAGATATCGCAAGACTTTCTGGCCACATAAACCTCATATTTGCCTCACTTGTACCTTGACACCATTTCTTGACTTGGATTACATTTTGGTGACACTAATCCCATTTTCAGGACCCATGCATGTGGAAAGGTGGCTCATTAGTCAGTGCCTTTCATTGAAGTGCCTACTTTTTTTTAATTGTTGGTGGTTTTACACAAAAAGGTACCTGCCTGTAAAAAATTGATGATGGTGGTGGTGGAGAATGTACACAGTTGTTTGAAAGCGTGTACTTGTAGCTGATTGATAAAAGATAAAATAACAACTTTGACATTAGCAGTCCAGTTTTTATGACAGCTTTAGGTGGCTTTCAGAATGGGCTTATCAAATGGGTTTGCAACAAAAAGGGATGTACCTTGCCTGCAAAGTGGACCAAGTTCTGTGTTACTACACTTGATCTGCCCTTCTTCGACAGGATTTTATTTATAGTAAGGGAAACACAACTGTACTGTGACCCTCTCCCTGGACTGAGACACCAATCAGGAAGTTCATTATAATCACCTAGATCAGTAGCAGCCTCTGGTCCCCAGTCTACTGAACCCTGTTACCTTATTAACCATACTCAGCCTGAGTCGTTTTGCCAACACTAAAACAGTGACATTGTCAAAGAAGGGCAGACCCCAGCGGAATAGACAAAATACACAACTTGGGTCTACTTTGGAGGCAAGGGTGTAGCAAATTTCTGTACACTTTACAAATTTCAGTCTTTGATAGTTGCAGTGTTCTAGCTGGAATAATGTAAACAATTTAATCATTTGCATACAGTGGTACGTGCAAGAGACGATCTTTTTAAAATGATCTTTTTATGAGTAGCCTATTCCCCAAATACATTTACCTGTACTTTCAGACCTGCCAGTGACCTGAAGCAGATCACTTCACCGGCTTGTTGCCATCTTAACCCTTAAAGTGCCAATTGCTGCTATAGTCGTTTTCTCATCATCGCTAAATATATAATGATTAAAAGATTCCAATTCCTCGTGAAGATACCTTTCATTTAAATACCAGCAAGCCTAGTCTGAACCAAAAAGTAGTCTTAGTCAACAGATTTCCTCAGGACACTTTGCGCGCATTTCCAAGGACAGCTGTTGACTTGATCTTAAATCAGCGCTGTAAGGGTTAAGTAGCAAGTACCACAGTATACCTGTTGGATGAATGGTTATTACAAGGAAGGTAAACATGGTTTACATTTTGATCGTCACAATGGACTGGACATCGAGAGTCCTATGAAATTCAGCAGATTCCTGTGCATGTATGTTGAATGTCAAGTCTTAACACTTAAATCTCCGCATCACTCTTTGTCTTTGCAGAGCATTCATCGCAAGTTTGTTCAATGAAAATACAGTTAGGGTATTCAAGATGGGCAAAAAATCAGATGGAAGCTTGGGCAACATTCAGGGAGCCTTTGACTTCCCTAAAGTGAGTGAATGCTGTGTCTAATAGTTACCGCGTTGATCTGTGCTTGTGATGGTATCTTATGTTGAAAGGACAAATTGTGTGTGTTTTGGTCTCACAGTCCATTGGTTCCCTTGTGTTCCCCTGACTTTGTCAAACAGTGAAGAAATGAACAGAGTGTGTGACAAGGGGGGAAAATATAAATATAAGCAGTAAACTTCATTTACATTGTGTTCATGCGCTTACATAGCCAGCACAGGCTGACACTCATTTGTACCACGTGCAGCACAGGCTGACACTCATTTGTACCACGTGCTCCGTGATACAAATGTCTGTCAACCCGTACAGGCTATATAAGCATATAAACACAATGTAAATGATGTTTACTGCTTATATTTATATTCCCCCCCCCCTCCCTTTGTCACATGGGAAAATTTTGACTTTTACCTTAATGTTAGAAATTGCCACGAGATGGGATAAACAGATGAACAAAAGGGCCGAGAAAATAGTTCACAAGTTTATTCAAAGTTTTTATTGTTCTGCTTCACAAAATATAATCTGTAGACCAAACATTTTCACTTTCAGCATTCCTCGATTAACAAGAACAGTTAACAGGTGGCACAAGTTACCATAGAAAAAAAGTTAAGCTCCCATAAGCCTCCGCAATACAGTAACCAAGAACCATAAACAAACATAGACACTACTATGGGTCATTTGAGCCATGTGGTTTGTTTACCCATGAAAATCCTAGAAAGTTCACTTTAATAAAGTTGTACGTCTATAACAAATTTTTTTTCTTTTTGAGAATAACCTTATGGACATTTTACAGTATTGACAACATGGTGAGATCTTGTATTGGCTTTAATCAATTTATTTTTGATAATTGGCTGATTTTGATACTGGAAGTTGCGGGATCATTTGTTAGGTGAGAGATGTTCACAACTTCATACTTGTTCACAAAATGAGAAAACCAGCGGGAGGCAGTAAAAAGTTCCTGGACCATGTGTCCATCAATAACACGCCCTGTGGCTCTCTGAAAACATAGGCCTCTCACAGTAGAGTGAAATCAATTTACGTTTGTAAACTGCACATTCGCCTTTTTGGCACTTGCCGAGTCTGTATATCTCTGAAAATAAAGCTCACTCTAAAAGTTTCTGTAAACTTTGGAGACTTACAGTAAATATGAAAACAGAAAGGGTGATAGCTCTTGGTAGAAGGACAGAGCTTTGGCTTCTGATGTGGATGGAAACTCACTTTTGTGGGGGGGGGGGAGTGTAAACATCCACTTTAGTTTGTATTATTTTAAAATTGCCTATAGCATCAAGTTTTCTTTTGTCTGTGCATTACAGGCTCATGGGAATGAGATCATTAATATTGGTATAGCCAGCTCAGGTAAATTTATCATGACCTGTTCAAAGGAAACCACAATACGGGTATGGGACCTTAAAGGTAAGCCCAACTGTATGTTGTATTGGAATAAGCAGATCAATGCAACTTTTTTGTCCATGGTAATATGGTATATCTTTACTGCAGCAGCACTTGCTATTTAAGATACCTCCTTGTTATGGTTTTTCATTAGAGGTAAAGTTGTAAAGAATGTAGACCACTTCTCTCTGAAATCTGGTCACAAAATCAGCCAGTTTGCAATTTTGTACCACCATTGTTCAAAAAAAAAAAGAAAACAGATGCAGTTATGAAAAATCCCTGATTGAGTTTTGTAGATACATGTATTGGGATCATAATAGCACAAATTTGACCATTTTATCTTCAATATTTTTCAAGAAATATCCAAAAGTTCACAAAAACAAATTTTTACCCAAAATGCTTGTGTTTATGCAACAACTTTGAATCTACAATTTCATCTTTAGTGCAGACAGATTCTGCAAAGCATTGTGGTCAATTAAGTATATGGGTTTACTATATAGGAATGCATATTTCTGTGATATTTGGCCCAGAAGTGAAGTCACATTACCATAATGCAGTACATTGAAGCTAAATATATGAACTGTCATCATATGTCTTAATTTTGTTTCATATTCTGGTACTAGAGAGCAGAGATAAATATGAATGTGCTTTGGCCATGTAAAAGAATGATTGTTCATAAAGTAAAGTATTAAATTACTTGATTAATTAAGTTAATTAAGTAATGTATAGGCCTTATTAATACTCTAGGTGGATGACATTGGTTTTGCTTCCAGGAGAACCACTTGGTACCATAGAGACCCATCAAGTAAACACTGCATATGGAGCAGTGTCACCTTGTGGGCGATTCGTAGCCTCTTCAGGTAATTGTGTCTATACAATTCCTTGTTTTTAACTGACTGAAATGAACTTAGAGGATAGGACATTGATCTTTTATTTGTTTACTATTTCTAAAATTAGCTTTCTGTGAAAGGATTATTAATTACTCCAACTACTGTGTGCCAACTTTAACTCATTCCATACTATGGTCACAGGTCTTGGTCAGTGGTTCTGGCACTGCCTGGCAAGTCATGCTGCAGCTGCCCTTGTAGTAGCTGCAGCATGACTTGCCAGGCAGTGCCAGAACCACTGACATAAGACTATAGGCATGTTGGTACTTGAACGAAAGCTCTTTTCATGAAGAATTTAAATATGCAATTGTCGTCTTAAATCTAGGTAAATATACAGAAAAATGAGGGACTAGCATGGAATGAGGTAATGTCTTTTGTTGTACTTTTGTGGGAAGTATTCAATCGCTATCAAATAATAGCAACAGTGATACCTGCTGTACGCATCCGCTGTCATGAGACGTCGCATGTTCTTTGTGGCCGCTAAGGATTGATTTCTTCGTAAGTTTACATATGGTGACTGGTCCCCTGCCCAATGTGGCAGCAGACACCACTGTAAATTGTGAATACCAGTGAATAAAATTGTTGAATGATCAGTCATTTTTGTCTCGCCAGCATAAGCTGCTGGCAAGACTAAACACTCACTTTCTGTCCTTCTGTCAACAAAAAACTTCGGAGTGGCATTATTTCACTAACTACACTGGGTAGGGCTTTCGTACTTGGGTAAATGATTTATAGAGATGGTCACTACAGATTTGTACCATCACTGTCAAACTTCATTGGTTACATCATGCTTGAATTAGCATTGTAGAAAAACTTCGAAGTGGTATTATTTCACTAACCACAATCAGTAGGGCTTTCACAGTTGGGTAAGTGATTGATCATAATGGTCAGTACAGATTTGTACCATCACTGTCATACTTCACTGGTTACATCATGCTTGAATGAGCGTTTTAGAAACATTCCGGAGTGGCTTGAATTATGCTGGCGAGACATTCATGCCCCCCGGGCATGGCTCTGGTTACTATGTTAAACCTATACAGGGCAGTAGTACTGTTGATGTAACAAACATTATTCTGTGTATCAATTACATTTTACATGAATCAACCACTTTATTGCCTGTGTCTCTAGCTCACGAAAACACAGACATAAGGAAGTTTTCTCTACACTGTACGATGTCTTCTTTTTTTTTTCAGGTTTCACCCCTGATGTGAAAGTTTGGGAAGTAGTCTTTGACAAAGTGGGTGCATTCAAGGAAATCATTAGAGCTTTTGAATTGAAAGGACACACTTCTGGAGTGTATCACTTTAGTTTCTCAGCAAATTCTGCCAGGTAACGTCAACATTATGATTGGTGTATATTTGCTTTTGTTCACTGTAAACATATGCATTACCCATTGGACAGACTAAGTCCTGTGGATCATTCACTCTATGCCAATGTGGCGTGTGAAAGGTAACACAGAGCTTAGTCAGCTTTGGAGGCAAACGTAAGCATTGAGCATGTAAACATTGAAATTTGAAATTGTTACTACAATTTTTACGATGTACTTTAACAAATAACACAGTCTGTGGGTGTTACTCTTCTTTACAGGATGGCGTCTATTTCCAAAGATGGCACTTGGAAGCTCTGGAACACAAATAGTAAGTAAACACAAGGGAAATACACATAGACAGTTTATATTGTCTTAATGAGAGTTTCCCAGGCCAAATTAGAAATCTGAAGGGTTTTTTTTTTGTTAATTACTATCATGTACCAGTGTCATTGCTTTTTGGCCAAATAAAAAAAAATGTCTCTGAGTAGGTTGGGCCTGGTCACGACAAAGGTAAATTGTCAGCAGGACTAACTTCGGAGTGCATTTGAGGGATATTCATTGCCGATAACTTCTTTCATGTATTCAGGTACATATTATAGGTACAATTGCAATGTTCTCTCTACAACTGGAGCAGTGAATAGACGTGAAGAACTTATTTGTTTTGAATGTGTGACATGTCCATCAAAGCCAGTTTAATGATAATTTGTTAGGTTTTTTTTACTTTTGGGGGTGGGGTCCACAAATTCAAAACTGTCCAGACAGACGTTTTAGGGTTGCCCAACTGGACAGAAGAGTACAAACTTTTAACTATTGAGGAAATGGAATGCTGACAATCGTCTGATTTATTTTTAGCACCACACTCATCCTGTCATTGACTTTTCAGTTGAGTACCATCATGGCCAGGAGCCGTACTTGCTACAGACAGGAAAGTATGATCACACAGGCCCTAGTCTCATAGCTCTCTCACCAGATGGCAGGGCAGTTTCCATTGCAACAGGAGCCAACATAAGCATGTACAATGCATTGACAGCAGAATTAGCACAGACTTTTGAAGAAGTTCACAGTAGTAAGTATTCACGGTAAAAACTGTAATAATATTCATAGGAACTTAACTTTTGCAGATTGTAATATTATTAAGAAACTACACATGTTTGTTTTAAGATTGTATCATTTTATTTATTTGTTAACAAATGAGCGATCAGACCAAAAATTACAGAATAGATATGAAGAATATTATGTGCATTGTTTTGAAGTTTGATCATCTCATTTTACGGGCAATTACAATAAGAAAAAAAAATTAAAAAGCAGTGTTTGAATTTTGAGCAGGGACATTTTTGGATTATCAATTGCACAATACCTTTTAGAAACACCTCAAAAGAAACACAGTGGACCTAAGTATACAACAGGAATCATGCAGCCTACCAATGGCTGCATTGCTGTCAGTTTGGTTTGTACATGGAGGGTAGATTTTGTCATGCCCTGAGAAGTGTCTGCAGCACACACAGATGATATGATCGTGGTGCTGGTCACAGGCCATCAGCTGATAGCTGCTTCCCAGGGACACAGCTGCAACAGTGCATTTGTGCTGCGCCTCCGAAGTCCCTTTCATGTTACAATATGTAATCTACTCTACAACACTGAACAGCTTTCTTGGATGTTGACAGCTACTTTTATGCAGTTTTGCACAAGTTGCAAGCAATTCATTGCTCCAGTCACCTGCCTTGATCACTTGACAGACTTAGACTCAGACTCTACTGAGACTTGAATTTATTTAATATAAACTATGTTATACATACATGCACATAAAATTGCAATGAGGCACAAGAAAATGAAAAAGGAAAACCACTGCATTAAGTGGCAGGAAGAAAAGGCAAGCTGGGACCAATACTGAATTCACTAGTACATGCTACATTATCCGTCCACAATATCTATCGACAGAACAATGGAATGATGTAAAGCACACACATCAGGATGATCCTTGTTGAGCATTGATGTCTGTTACCACAGGAGCCACTTAGTACAGTTCAACTGATAAACGTACACTGTACCAGCATGCAGGAAGAAAGCTAAGATATATAGGGGTTAACAGAGAAAGAGTTTTTTTCAGAGAAAAGGAAGAAAGGAATAGGGAAAAATGGAAAGAGGGGACTATCTACGCAGATGAGAGGTCATGTATTACAGACATAGAGAATCCGGTGTGGGTAGCCCATTGGGGATAACGTTGGGATCACTAGTTGTTGGATTTTCATGTTTTCCAACAATTCATGATCCCAATGTTATCCCCAATGGGCCACCCATATTGGATTCTCTTTCTGGTATGTCTAAAAGGGGCAAATACACACCGAATTGAAATCATTTCCGAGAAATAAATTTGCAAATGACGCCATTTTGAAAGTGGGAGAAGTTGGTATTTTATTAAATGGACCATGGCTTTCATTGGTTAGTTTACTACTTGAAACCAATGAGTGACAAATCAAATGAAAGATTACAATTAAAACCTTATCCTCCATACCCATGTACTATAACCCATGCAGGATAAGCTCCAGACATAGGAGAAATGACAATTTGCAATGGTGCAAACTTGATTTTCAAGTTTGATTTAGAAATTGTATTTTAATCTATTTTGAATAGCCAGAGTATAAATGTGTGTAAAATTGACAGAACAGACAGATGCATGAATTGTATATTTTTTGTTATTCTCTTTTACCTTTGCTAGGCCCGATTAAAGCAATGGAATTCAACATCAGCGGGGAGTTCCTCCTGTCTACGGGAGACAAACATATCCAGGTATTTCATAATGTAGTCGGATACAGGGCCACAGTACAAGATTTGGAGGAAAAAAAGAAAAAGGCAACCACTTCAGCCATGAGGGAAAGAATTCAACAACAGATAGATGATGCAAGGTGAGATTATTATTGCATACAACATTTAGGGTTGATATGTCTTCAGGGACAACCTTGGATGTTTGCCTAGTTGTCAAATGCTGCTTTTCTTTCTTTCTTTTTTTTTTTTTTTTTTTTTTTTTGTATCCGTGTGGCTACAGCTACAAGAATTAAAGTTGCTTATTGCTTTACTGAGGGATGCAAGGAGGGAACATAAACTTCAGTCGTTCCAATCTTTGTAAATGTGAAGTACAGTGGAGCACTAACAGTATAAAAGAAATACATGTGTGAATTAGAAATTTTTTAGGACTTTGCTTGTAACTCCAGATTTGAAAGTGTTATGGCTTTCTCATATCTATGTATATAGTGTCTATTTATTTAATTGTGAGTTGTCTTGCAACTAAAGATTAAAGTCAATATATCATGCATGTCTTTTTCAAAGTTGACATATATATGTAAATAAGATTTAAGGTTTATGTTGGTCAGGTTACTTCACATTTGTTTGAATGTATTAGTTTGTGGATGATCCAATAAAAGACAATAATAATAATAATAATAATAATAATAATAATAATAATAATCATAATAATAATAATAATAATAATAATAATAATAATAATATAATAATAATAATAATACATTTGGTGATCCTGACCTCATTTTCAAGGTCACATGACCCATATGGGTGTGCAAAGCGTTGGACACCCAGTCTGCCAGCGAAGACTGTTCTAGTTCATATTTGTTTGACAACAGATTCATACATATGCTGTAGCTACAATAGAGTTCAGCATGTCTTGCAAGAGGGATCACCAAGTTGTGGTATCTTGCAGCAGGTAAAATAAGATGAGAAGTACCAACCGAAGAATCCCTAAAGGGTTTCTTCAAGATGGGGTGGTCTTGTGGGAAAGGTCTTGCAGGACACAGATCAACGGGAAATACTTTGCATGTTGTCCCTCTGCAGGCAAATGTTATCTACTTTGTCCCACTTGTACAGCGTGCATTTGTGTGGGAGGTAGTATTTATGTCTCCCGGTGGAAGCCGGGGGACATATTGTTTTAGTGCCCGTTTCTTCCGCTTCTTCTTCTTGTTCAGGTTTCCTCAACACTTGGTTTCCGTGCGATAAGTCTTGAAGGACTTGACAGAATTTGATGAAACTTGGTAGGATTATGTATCTAGGCAAGACCTAGGTTGGGATTGTATTTGGGTGACCTTGACCTAATTTTCAAGGTCACAGGGTCACTTATGTGAAATTGGTTTCCGTTCGATAAGTCTTGAAGAACTTGATGGAATTTGATGAAACTTGGTAGGATTATGTATCTAGGCAAGACCTAGGTTGGGATTGTATTTGGATGACCTTGAGCGAATTCTCAAGGTCACAGGGTCACTTATGTGAAATTGGTTTGCGTGCGATAAGTCTTGAAGAACTTGATGGAAGTTGATGAAACTTGTTAGGATGATGTATCTAGGCAAGACCTAGTTTAGGATTGTATTTGGATGACCTTGACCTAATTTTCAAGGTCACAGGGTCACTTATGTGAAATTGGTTTCCGTGCGATAAATCTTGAAGAACTTGATGGAATTTGATGAAACTTGGTAGGATTATGTATCTTGGCAAGACCTAGGTTGGGATTGTATTTGGATGACTTTGAGCGAATCCTCAAGGTCACAGGGTCAATTATGTGAAATTGGTTTCTGTGCGATAAGTCTTGAAGAAGAGGATGGAATTTGATGAAACTTGGTGGGATTATGTATCTAGGCAAGACCTAGGTTTGGATTGTATTTGGATGACCTTGAGCGAATTTTCAAGGTCACAGGGTCACTTATGTGAAATTGGTTTCCGTGCGATCAGTCTTGAAGAACTTGATGGAATTTGATGAAACTAGGTTGTATTATGTATCTAGGCAAGACCTAGTTTGCGATTGTATTTGGATGACCTTGACCTATTTTTCAGGGTCACAGGGTCAATTATGTGAAATTGGTTTCCGTTCGATAAGTCATGAAGAACTTGATGGAATTTGATGAAACTTGGTAGGATTATGTATCTTGGCAAGATCTAGGTTAGGATTGTATTTGGATGACCTTGAGCGAATTCTCGGAACACAGGGTCATTTATGTGAAATTGGTTGCCGTGCGATAAGTCTTGAAGTACTTGATGGAATTTGATGAAACTTGGTAGGATTATGTATCTAGGCAAGACCTAGGTTGGGATTGTATTTGGATGACCTTGAGCGAATTCTCAAGGTCATAAGGTCACTTATGTGAAATTGGTTTCCGTTTGATAAGTCATGAAGAAGAGGATGGAATTTGATGAAACTTGTTAGGATTATGTATCTTGCTAGACCTAGGTTTGGATTGTATTTGGATGACCTTGAGCGAATTCTCAAGGTCACAGGGTCACTTATGTGAAATTGGTTTCTGTGCGATAAGTCTTGAAGAACTTTATTGAATTTTGATGAAACTTGTTAGGATTATGTATCTAGGCAAGACCTAGGTTGGGATTGTATTTGGATGACCTTGAGCGAATTCTGAAGGTCACAGGGTCACTTATGTGAAATTGGTTTCCGTTCGATAAGTCATAAAGAACTTGATGGAATTTGATGAAACTTGGTAGGATTATGTATCTAGGCAAGACCTAGGTTGGGATTGTATTTGGATGACCTTGACGTAATTTTCAAGGTCACAGGGTCAATTATGTGAAATTGGTTTCTCTGCAATAAGTCTTGAAGAACTTGATGAAAATTGCTAGAGTAATGTATCTAGGTGATAGCTAAAATAGGATTGTAATTTTCAAGCAAACTTGGTCATTTGTAATTTGTTATCACCTGTAGCTTATTCAGAGACGTAAGTGTTTCACCGGGAGACATTTGATTTTCTGTTGGAAAATCAGTCTGTTCTAGTTAATGTCTACATGGTGGAGATGTCAACTGAGATTATGGCAGGTGCTCTGGTTTTAAACTTGTGTAAAACGTGCATCCCACATCAAATATTTATCATGTGATCTTAGTGAACATACAAAGTTGCAAAAACAAATTGTACATTGTGGGTTTTTTTGTTTTTTGTTTTTTTTTGCCAGGGCTTCACTACAAAAATTTGAAAATGGGAGCCAGGAACAGTGACAAGAGAGCCACTGGCTAATCATCATCACCCAGAATCATCAACCATCCACTGACAGTATAACAACTACCATCAACATACTCAACAGGATGCAACTCTCTCTTCAGTGGTGTATAATACATGTAGAAGATTTGTCGTATTTCTTACAGAGAAAACAAAAAACAGCAAAAATACTTCCGAAACATATATCCTGCAAGGTGGCCAAAAATTTGACTTTTGTGATTTTTTAAAAATAGTAAATGATTTATTCTGTCCCCTCTAGATCAAGGCGGAATCATTGGATATTCATGGCACAGATTGGTCAGCAAGTACCCAATCTATGACAAGGAAAGCCGTTGAATTAAAGAATAGAGTTTTGTCAGGTTTCATCAGAATTTGTCATTGAAAACGATTTTCATTAATGATGCAACAGGAAAAAAAAATAATAATAAAATAAACATGCTATTGAACATTTAGTAGATTATATTTGTCATAAATAATATTTTGCCAGTAAAACTCTTTCAATCCCTTGTTTTGACTTCAGTCAAAGAACACCGAGGAAAGTTGTCTACTTGCGCCATTTTCACATGCCTTTTATGGGCTCTGCAACTGCAGGCATGCTGGTACATGTACTTGAAAGGTTGCCTTACAAAGAATAAGAATCTAGTATTGTTATGTCTGTTCAGAGCAGGACAACTTTGTCGAAATTGGCATTGAAAGATTAATGGTGTAAAGGGTGGAAGACGTAAACTCTGCAAAAAAGAAGTGTCAAGTTTTATTTGATGATTTATCATGCTGTCGATGGTGGGCAAACTGTTGCAAACCTTCAAAAAAACATTTGAAATAAAATGTAGTAAAATTTATTGCAGAGTTTTAATTTTGAAGAGAGTGCCACAATACAATGACATTGAAGAAGACTTCCGCTACAAGATGATTTTATTTTATCTGTCTTTGTACAACTGCAACTTTCAACAATTTTTGTGATACAGACCGAGTTTTTTTCACGCAGCACATGAAACATTGGAGGGTAATTATACCGTCTGTGGTTAGTCCACCTATGGTAACATAGCCATGATATCCAAAACAAAAACAAGAAGAATAACACAATGGCCTGCGGCAGTACTTATTTTGTTGTCTGAGATGTAGCTCACAATTCTCAGATGACTCTTAAAAAAAAAAATTTCCTCTTATGATGTCAAATTTTTCACAAAAATTAAAATTACAAAAATTAAAAAACCCTTAGGATGCTGTCTTTGGAGTTTACATTAACAGGATATCTCAAGAAGAATTAAGTGCAACTTCGTCAAATTATTATCAGAAGTGTACCTTATGAGGGATCAAAAGCCTGTTGAAAACTAGCTTCTGCGATTGTTTTTGTGTTCTTTTTTACACACTGATAAGTATCTATTTAGAGGGTGTCCAAATGGTGTCCGAGGGTGTGATATTGCAGCAATATCAATCAATATCTCAAAATGGATAAACTGCAGCATTAGCAGATTTTATGATGAGATGTACCTTATGGGGAATCATAATTCTATCGAAAATTGACATTTTTTTCATCATTGTATTTTTTGAAATTTTTATAAAAGTAGATGTGTGGTTTCTCAACATGGGCATACGGATCCTATATAGGATGTTTTCTTAATCCAAATTTAGGTGCTGTGTAAGCTAGAATTTTGAAATTGCATACAATTAAGTCCATGCCGCTACTGAGGTCACATGCAGTAGCACAATTTAGATACATGACCTAGACCTACAGGTTAACGTCACGGAAGGCTGCTGGGTCATTTGGTGCCCGAGTGATAATAGGGCCCCCTTTTCACACTGTGCTGGTAAGGTACTGGCCAGTACTTGTTACTTTTTTATTGGCAGGTCATGCTCCAGTTGCCGCATTGGTTCCTCATTTTATCTATTCCCATTGTTCTTCCTACAGCAGTTCAACAAGATTCAAACAATTCATTACTAGTGTTGAATGGGTGGGACAAAAAAAAGCAGTCAGCTGAAAGTCCTTCGTGCAGTGCACATTATTTTTATCAGATTATTACCAGCAGGTGAGTGCTCATGCTGCTAATTTGCTATCACTGCAAGTTTAAAGGTATATAATGAGCTGGTATTTTTTTTATATGGTAATTTTGACTTTCTTGGCAGCTCTTTTGCTCTATTCAAAATGATTAATGTTGGTAACCATGACTACTACAGGTAGTTGTGTACCTTATATAATGAGGATGAAACAGAAGGCTACAAATTAGTACATGATCCTTTCTCACTAGGTAGTAGCCATGGTTACTAGAGTTGGTAGTCATGGTTACCAGAGTATGTAGCCATGGGTACATGGCCCTCTTCTAGAGGTAGTAGCAATAGTTATTACAGTTGGTAGTCATGGTTGATAGAGTAGGTAAAAATATGGGTACATGACTCTTGTCTTCTTACCAGAGGTAGTAGCCATGGTGACTAGAGTTGGTGGTCATGGTTACCAGAGTAGGTAACCATGGGGAATAAACCAGTGATTTTTATCACGCAGCCCCAAAACACAGTGCAGCCTGTGTGCTATAATGAAATTGGTGTACCTGAATATATTTTATGAATATTGAATGCATTTGGTACTCGGAAATAAAATGGTAAAATATTGTGTAACGTGTTACTAGTTTTGTGCTTTCACTTGTGCTGTTTCAACTTCATGTTAGGTCACGCACGTTCATGTGCCAAGGAGGGACATTCATGCCAAAAGTAGCCAATTATGTGACAGTACGTCTAAAATGACTCTGTTATTGACCCAAAGTACACAACACAAACTTACTTTGATGTGAACCTTGAGAAGCATGTTGTGAAACATGAAATTCTGTGGGCTGCCCTTATGCCAAACAAGTTGTACACATATTTATATCTTGTATTAGAGTTACAGTAATACTTCTATGGTGAATATGGAATCTGTGCTGTCACACTATGATTGTAATGATCCGGCTACTTGAAATATAACTAGAATTTAGAGGGAGACCGAGCTACCAATTTAGCAATGTTTAGAACAAAACTAGGGCGGATGCAAATTTCACTACCAGCATAATAGAAAGTTGCGTTTCGAAGGTTTACATAAACAGAATTTGAAGATCTGTTGCATCTTTACCTTATTCAGTTTATCGTGTGAAAAGAAAAATCTCCAATGTAATTGTTCTTTGATTTATTTTATTTTTGGGGTGGGTGGGTGGGATAATGATGTATTATGGAGGTGCTGCTCAGCTAGCACTTCGGTACCTGTCATACATCATGTAGTAATCCGATGATCTCCGTTTCAGTGCGACTGATTTATTGTGCATGATTTCAGATTGTAACCATCAACACAACAGAATGTAATCTGATGAGACAGTGTGCTGAAAAATAAGAAAAACTTAAGCCATGAAAACAGACAAACCTTTTGAAAATGTAAATGTTCTAATTTTGTTGAGACAATGAAGGACTCCTTTTAATTTGCAACGTGCTATATTGATGGTACTGCTTAGACATACTGAGTGTAAAGATGATTCTGGGATGTTGGTTGATACTGTTGATGATCACTATGGTAGCCAGTATGGTCCTCTCTACAATAGAAATGACTTTTATTGTGAATACATTTTTAGGTTACTTTCAATGTATCTAGCGTGACATGCAACTTTTGCTCCCTGAATTTTGATGACAAAGTCTACCATTTTTCCCGGTATGATGCCCTGATATAACATGTATACTATGGAAGAAAAAAAGGGAAAACATTTGTGTGATATCACGTTGTTCAAAATGTGAATTACTCAGGAGAATACACTCTTTAACCATTAATCATTGATAATTTGACACACACACACTCCCTCCCGTCAAACCAAAGGTGGCAGGATGTCCAGTCATTTTATTGCTGTTTTACTTTTATTTGATGGGTTTCTTGTTCACAGGAAACATGTAAAATGATGATTTGTAGCCAAGAGTTCTGTGATAAGGGCTGTCAGAATTTTATGGACTCAAGTCTTAATCCTCTGCCTCTTTAAACTAAAGCTGGGTCAACTATGCCTAGGCTGGGCACTGCGTGTCCAAATCAAGCCCTGGAAAGCTGGTGATCTGGGTTGTACTATCTACGTAGATTTTTATGCGTAATTCTCAGAGAATTAGAGAATCTTGCAAGACTGAGGGTGAGTTACCATTTTTCTTTCAAGTGGGATTGCTGTTGGTGCAAAAATCACGAGTGACCGAAAGTTCTTTTTCCCCCCACCAACAGAGATCTCGAGTGAGAGAAATCTCGAGTCTTACATGGCTGAGAGTAAGTTACATTTTTTTTTCTGTCATGAGGGATTGTTGTTGGTGGAGAAAATCACTAGTGACCACATGTCGCGAGTGATTTTCCACACCAACAATGATTCCAAGGGAGAGAAAAGTAGTACCTCACTCTCCAGCCATGTAAGATTTTGTTTATTTTATGTTTAAACGGGTATTCATTGCAATAAAATATGCCATATGCCTACTTCGAAAGCCAAGCTGGTATGCTGTGTTTGTTTACGTTCGTTGTAGTTTTTCAACATCTTATGTGACTTATCAAACATCCCTTCACATATTTAATTTTGTCTGTAATAGTTAATGCACTACATCACTGATGCAGGTGTGTCACAATTTAATTGTAACAATGTTTAGATCAATATTGATCCACAGTGAGTTACTAGTCTTGAATTCTACTCTAGAACATGATAATTCACCCTTAATATATAGAATGAAAATGGTAGCTCACTCTCAACTGTATAACATTATATTTATTGTAACAATGTTTAGGTCATGTGATTTACTGTGAGTTACTACTTTTGAATTTTACTGTGGAAAATGATATCTCACCCCCAGGCACCAAAAAAAAAAAAAAAAATGCATTCTATTAGTATTAAAATCAGAAACATTGCAGCAGATGACATTTGACAACCAGCCAATTTGTGGTCAGTTTTGGGGCAAAAGGGTTAAGACTTGTGTAATAGGTATTGTTATGAGGCACCACCCTCCCCCCCCCCCCCTTTTTTTTTTTTTTAGTGATGAAAAATTACTTGGCCACTTTGCCTGCCATAATTCATTGGATTAGATACCCTCCCACTGAGTTAGATTATATTTATTTGATCAAAGTGAACGTATGAAGCATGAAGGAATTTATCCTGCAAGGCATCACATGATGCTGTTTCAGACCATTAAGCTTCACATAAGTTGGCACAACGCAATACAGTGTAATCTACTTTCAGGTCAGAAAATGAAACGTTTGATTGCTACATGCAACATATAGAGGTTTCAATGATTGTTGTTTGTTTCTTTCTTTTTTCTGTATTTTTTCTTAAGCACCAGAACTGACCGTTTTTTTTAAGTGTGTCAATTATCACAGAGCAGAAAATTGTTATTAATGTAGAAGTGGCATAAATGTTCATTTTATTTTGTGAGCTTAATATGCTTTAAGTCATTGTTTGAACTGTGTTCATATTGTCCTTATAAGTCACTGAGTCAAGTGAGTATAAGCAAAAAAATATATATATATATTTGCCTGTTAAGCAGACCATGAGGCTCATGAGCCATTAAGAACCTTAGTCCAATTGTATTAGGCCTTGACAGGCCACTAAACCAACAAGTCGAAAGAAAATGCACTTGGTACTCCACTGAGAAAAATAGGCAAAAGAAAATCAATGCACCTGGTACTGCTGTATGTAACTATGGTAACCACTGCCATCAGGAGTCCCCTGCTCTTGTGGCCACATTTTTCTGTAATTTTTCTAATAATTTACCTGTGGTGACAGGCCACCTGCTATGTGTGGCCACTCTTTTGTGGCAGAAAGGGGTTGCCACATACAGCAAGTTACTATTGTAATGGTGAAGGTCGAAAAAAGAAAGTTCCTGTGTCCATCTTGTAGAGGGCGCTTCAGTCAGGCTAGAGTAGCATATTCCCATTACTTTCCTTTATAGTTTGCAGCTTGGAAACTAAAAAACATATCACGTAGAAATACCAAAATTTTCATGGTAAATCTTGGTGTATAGGTTAAATGATTCTGCAAATTTTAACTCCATTAGCCATAATAGTAACCACTTTATTTAAGGGTGCTTCAACAAACTAAAAAACAATCCTACCGGAATACACAGCTCTAGCCTGCAAGAATTTAATGCTAGGGGTTTTGTATTCGGCTTTCACATATGATTTTGCCAACTGTGACCCCCTCCTGGTAAGTCTAAGATATGCACATGTGATGTAATGTACAACCATGGACGAGCTCCGCGGTACAACTTACATCATGGGTCATGCTGACTGCTGAAGGGAATCCGAATTGTAGCTTTCCCTTGTGGAATTACATTCAGTTTTGACTGTTTGATTAACGTCTGCAACTTTTAAATGCAGGATAAAAAATGCTCAAAAGTTCAAGTCGCTCTACCTGGTTGGGTCATTTTCTAAACATAGCTTATGATGAAAATATTGTGAATTGGGTCTGACTGTGGCAGATGCAGAGTTTGTCTGTCATTGTGTACAAATGAACCCAATGAAACTGCAAAGTGTTACCGGCTCCACAGCTAAGTTAGTTCTTCATTGAGGATGAAGTTGCATCCAGAGGAGAAAGTGGCTGGAACTGAACTGGGCTGATATCAATATTTAACCCTTTCCCTTGAAACAGGCAAGAACTGACAGAGGTTAAGTGTCATCAGCTTCAGTTTTTAGCTCAGCTGACTTGTCAGTCAGCTGAGCTTATAGTCCTCTGTCAGTCGTCGACAATTAACAGTTTTGAATTCTCCAAAACTGTCAACCAGATCCACTTCAAACTTGGTGGGGATGTGCCTTGGGTGGGTGTCTACCAAGTTTGTTCAAATAGTCATGCCCCAGTGACTTTTAGCTCAGCTGACTGACCAGTCAGCTGAGCTTTTGTGAGGGTCTGTCGTCCATCGTCTGTCCGTCATCCATCCACAATTCACATTTTCAACTTCTCCAAAACCATCAGCCAGATTCACTTCAAACTTGGTGGGGATGTGCCTTGGTTGGGTCTGTACCAAGTGTGTTCAAATGGTCACACTCCATTGAATTTTTGAATTTTTTTATGAATTTCTTTGTTCTTTTTTGGGGCAAATCTCAAAAAATCTTCTCCCAAAACCGCTCACCCAATTGCTTTGATATCACACAGTGACACTTCAGGGAACTCCTAGTTCTGAATTTGTTCACCAGGTGGTACTGCAATTTTTTTTTTTCTATTTTTGTATGATTTTTTGCTATTTTTGACTTATTCCCCAGAATTGTCACTCCAATTAAGCTGAAACTTGGTGGATATGTTCCTTGTGGAACGGTCAAACAAGTGGTTCACTAGGTGGCACTGCTGTGGATTCCTGATTTATAACAATTTTTTTCAATTCAGGGACTTGTCGGTAATTGCACCTTTTCTATTGCTTACTATGCAATTCAATGGGCATTCTAATGTTAATTCACATTTTGGACCTCTCTGAAGAAACTGTCTTGTCAGATTCACTTCAAACTTGGTGGCAATGTATCTTGGGTGGGTCTCTACCAAGTTTGTTCAAATGGTCATGCTCCAGTGATTTGGGGAATTTTTGTGATTTTTTTTCAAAAATCTTTAAAAAAAAGTTTTAATAGGAAAGTTTAACATGTCAATTTCTTGTAATGGTTATAACTTAAATCATTTTGGCCAGATTTGTGCCGAACTTGGTAGGGATGTACCTTTTATAAGTGTCTACCTATTTTGTGCGAATGGTCATGCTCCAGTGATGTTTGAGCCGTGACCTCATTCCCAAGGTCACTGGACAACTGACATGAAATTTACTGTTCACTTGATAACTTGAGGTCTGTTTTGAGTTAGGTTCTTTTGATTTCTTTAAAGGTCACAGCTACTCAGAACATGAGTGACTTTGATTGTATCCCAACTTCACAGAGCTGCAAGTGTGATGAATGTCTAGGGGGTTAGATGAGGATGGGCTGTTCACACAGCCCTCTTATTTTTAATTTTTTATGAATTTTTGGGGGCAAACCTTAAGAAGTCTCCAAAACTGCTCATCCAATTGCTTTAATAACACACAGGAACACTCCTAATTCTTAATTTGTTCACCAGGTGGTGCTGCAAATTTGTTTTTAATGATTTTTGGGTGTGTTTTTGCTATTTTCAACTTCTCCAGAACCATCACTCAAATTAAGCTGAAACTTGGTGGATATGTTCCTTGTGGAAGGGTCAGATAAAACTATTCACGAGGTGGCACTGCTGTTGATTCCTGATTTTTATTTATTTTTTTTTCAATTTGGGTACTTATTTGTAAATACAGCTTTCGTATTGATTACTATGTTGGGCATTTTAATGCTAATTCACATTTTCAACTTCTCCGAAAGTGTCAGCCAGATTGACTTTTCAAACTTGGTGGCAATGTACCTTGGGTGGGTCTCTATCAAGTTTGTTCAAATGGTCACGCTTCAGTTACCTTTTAATTATTATTTTTTTTTTTTTTGACTTTGACCTCATTCCCAAGGCCACAGGACAACTGACATGAAATTTACTGTTCACTTAATAACTTGGGATATATTTCGAGTTAGGACCTTGATGTTGCACATGTTCATGTTTTCAATATGAAGGTCATGCTTAGACAGTACATGAGTGACCTTGACCTCATTTCTGGGGTCACTGTGCAACATCTAGGAATTTTACTATTCACTATAACTTGAGAACTTCTTGAACTCATACCTTGATGTTGCATATGTTAGTGTTCTTTCACAAAGGTCAGACTTTCTCAGTACATGGGTGACCTTGATCCTTTCACAAGTTCACAGTGCCACAAGGGTGATGATCTCTAGGTCAGCTGAGCATGGGCTGTTCACACAGGCCTCTTGTTTGGACTTATTATCAACTGTAATGAAAAATGATTTTAGAATTCAGGTTTAGAATTGAAGATTAGATCCATCAATATAACATACTCCCAGACAACAGCATTTGATTATAAAAACATCCAGTTGATGCCAAGGTTGTTGACTCAGTATTAAGTTCAGTTTTAATTAAAGGGGGTAAAGGGTAAAATCAAGCTACTGCAAATTGCTTTATTTTCACAGTCTTTTAATTTTTCATGTTTCGCCGCAGTTTTAATTTCACTATTTGGGACACAATTCCTATTCAAACAATGTGGTGCCATGAACAAAATAAGGAAAAATAACACAGCAAAATTAATGCAATTTACAATGCATGTCAACAAATTGAACAGAATTTATACAATTTGTATGTAAAACTTGTTTGTGTTACAGGATGGTAACTTCAATGCTTGGAGTTTGTTTTGCTCAACTTTTTTTTTCAAACTTAAAGTACGTAGCCAGTTTCAAATGAAGTAGTACTTAATCATGCAGCAAACTACAAAGAGAAAATATGATGGTAATATTTATGGCAGGTATTTGTGTATTTGAAGGCTCTTAGTAGGTATTTGATGTACAAATTCAAAACCATGAGGAAACAAGATTTTCACAGGTATCAAATTATTTTTACAAACTCTTGTATGATTGTATTGGAATAATAAAGAGAATCATGTACAGATTTTCATGGATTGGTTGAATTATACTTTGTGACCTCACAACTAGCCACTGTATTTAAGCCATGTGTGGCCACATCTGCGTAACTTGACAAATCTGACTAGTCTCTCGACTGCCCATCCTGGACAACTTTGACTATATTACAGTGTACTCTCTTTATAAGGTACTTCACTGCAAGGTGGATTCTGAAGTGATGGTGGGTCTGTTTAGTTTCCCTGTTTCGTCAGGCACCAGTGTCCCACTTCCGGGCCAACTGGAACATGCCAAGACAGAGAGCCTGCCGACCAATAGATGTTTTGCATGTTATTCCAATCATTATATTGTGCATGTCACATTTTAAAAAATCACTCTTCAGCAGTTGTTAAGCTCACAGTGGTAGGGGCTGGTTACCGTCCTGTAAACTACCTGAGATGTTTACAGGGAGATGCACTTGCCAGCTTGTATTTGTGTCTTTTTGTCCAAAACCACTTCCTAGTAGTCATTACCCTATTCCGCAGTCTGAACTCGTTGCTCTGCATAAGCTAATCTGTCCCTGTCTAACCTATATATTACATAGAAGTACTATTGTCCATATTGCACACATTCCTCTGTAAAATTTTGACATAGGCTGTATTAGCCCAAATAATAAATTAAAGGGTCTTCAGCAGGTAACTACTCAACATGTTTCGGAGCCTTTTACCCGTACATGTCTCTCTGAGTAGCAGCTCCTTGTCTGAGCTAAATATTCAGCAAAGACAACCCACATAATAATGAATAAATATGAACGTGGCAATTGATGAAATAGCTAAATACGTGAAGTTTTGCTTATAAATGCAGAGCTTCATTATGAAAGAAGAATACCTGTCAAACCATAATTACCAAATTTGTATAGTACAGGTTCAGATAAGAACAATTTGAGTTACCCCTGAACCAATATGTGCTCTTTCTAGCTGGACAGCTTATCGCAGTTAAACCATCCGTCAATGTTTAACTGAAGTGGAAACAAGCTGGGACATTACATTCAGTCCCAGTGATTGTAAAATAAACAGTTGCAGCTAGACCACCAGAGGATCCTCTAGTAGATAATGACTTACACATTGAGGATGTAGGGATGCTTTTGACAGCAAGAAGTTCTCCTTCCACGTAGGTCAAATCCCTCAAATAAAAGTTTTAGAAAGTATTGTGCAACCTCCACCTGTATGCCGACAATATGTCGCTAGATGCAACTTGCTTAACCCTTAAACGGTCAGACCGGTCGTTAACGACCGGTAATCACGTGATTTTATGCTGGGCTCACACTAGCTTAGCCTTACTTGTGTAAACAACCCATAAATCATCACCAAACTGTGCACAGACAGCTGTTGTGTTTCCCCCACGAAGCACATCGATCTCTTTATGTATACCACTCCCTCTAGCGTCCCTGCTTATCGTCAAGGGGATTCCCCGGTGATTCCCTTGAGGTGCATGATGTCACGAAGAGGGCAGCATCCAGTACCAGTTCAGCTGCAGGTGTCCGTCAATTACGTAAAAGTGCCGAGGCTATTAACCTTAGTCAGGAGTTGGCAGGGAGGGATTATGTAAAGGAGGGGGACAGTGAAGTCAATGTGGGGTGTGAGGATGTAAGTATTTCGTTTATAATGAGGCTGGAGCCCACAGAATTCCAGCATATCAACGGACCATGTGGTTCCACGGTGGGTCCCATACCCAGTCATTCAGGCTCGTTGCAGCTGATCACTCACACAATCACTGAGTCATGCAATGCCCTTGCTCTTTCCAAGTATCCCCTAATATGTTTCCCTGTCAAACCTGTGTTTATCAATAAACTTTATGAATAAGACCTTTTGCCTTGGCCCAGTTATGGAACCTTGCATTCAAACCTTAATTGTTTCTCTGAATGCACTCAATTATTTACACGGGGGGGGGGGGGGGGGGGGGGGGGGAGGAGGAGGAGCATGGTTGCAGATACATGATAAATATTGTTGTCAGTCTCAAAGATTTTGACAGGCAGCCAATAGGATCGAGGGCCTACTTTGCCTTTTGCACTGGAATTGATGACTATTATTGCATGTACACTGTATACATGCATGGTGTCATCCACATTTGCAAACTACATATCAGTATAAGGCCTCGCACATATAATTGTGGATCCAACTTGTTTCCATGGCAACATATTAAAATGGGGGAAAACCACCAATTTTCCATAAAAATACTGCAGTGTTGTTTTATTTCAGTCATTTTCTTACATAATATTTGACCTGGAACAAAATCTATGAATAGTTATTGTGACTAATTTTGTTATGCAAAGTAACTGCCTGCTACCGGCTCTGCAGACTTATGTAAAAATGCAGTTTTCCAGTTTTTAGCCAAGTACAAGCAACATTTTAACAGTTGCTATGGAAACAGGTCATGTGATCATGTTTTATTTTCAAAGTTTACTGAAAGTTTATTTCTCTGGTTATCCAAATACCATGCATATGTTGAGAAAAGGGTGCTTCACATAAAATGAGGAGATACTTTGTTCTCTTATTTAGCAGATTTTAAATGTTTTTTTTGCCATTTATTAGTGTTTAAAGTGGTTGCCATGGCAACCAGTCACGTGACTATGAGCAATTTATTGCACATGATGAAACTTTGCATTCCGGGTATCACAATGATATATACTTTTGGTATGCTACAAAGAAAACTGTTCCTAGTGCACTGTGCTCAATGAAAATCGTTACTTTATTTTCACTGGTACAAAAATTAACCTGACCCTTTAAGGGTTAAGGGAATCACAGGAAGAAGCGATGGCCCTGACCTTGTGAGCTCGGATCTGGTGCAGCTGTTGGAGCTTCGGGATTTGTCAGCCACTGCATGGGTCAATTTGATTGCCTTAGTGACTCAGCTGGAGACAGTGTTGTTCATACAGATTCCCGGGGACTCTGGCAAGACTAACGTCTTTTTCTTTAAAGGTAGGAATAAGAATCATCAATCTGTCCTGATGGAATCTGTTCTTTTGAAACAGAACTTACTTGAGTGCTCTAAATGGACAAGCCAATCTGTCAGGATCTTGGGGGTTCAAACTAGGTTTGATGGAGAAGCCCACGAAAGTGATAATCAGCCAATCAGGAGCATGTGTCTCAATCATCAACAAGGGTTTGGTTTTAAAAATACTTCATTGTGGTCCTCTCACGTAGCATATTCAAGGGCATGATCTTGGCCCTCCTGGCCCCAGAGGCCAGCATCGCCAAAAATACCATTTATCAGAGGGGTAATCAGTAACCCCAATGAGTCCACATTCTTAGGCTCAAAACTGGTCAGCATAGGCCAGCACGAACCATTGATGGGTCCCATTAATAGAATATGCTGCGTGTGGCCAGCCTATCCATGTAAAAATGCTTAATCAGCCAGGACAGCCAATGCTCCAGCCAACCTTGGCACCTTTCATGTCCAAGGATGACAATAGCAGACCTACAGCCTTCTGTGTTGGAAACCTCCAACTCTTGGTCAAGGAGGTATATCAAAATATTCATTATGTCATGCAGCGCAGCCTTCCAGGGTCAATCTTGGGATCTTGATCCTACAGTTTTCAAGCCAGTGTGCAGACAAAGTACGGTTGGATTCTGGTGGAAAATGTTGGATCTGGGATGTTGCAGCAGTGACAGCTGGAGCTTAGTTTGGTCCAGGGAAGGGAATGGAACCAGAGAGAACAACCTGGAGCATGACCTCTCGTTTCTTGCTATGTTTTAACTTAGCTTTGGTGCTGGTGCTCTCCCTTTTGACCCTCTCCCAGGACTGGTCCTCCATGGAGGGAGGACGAGTGGATCTGACTGTGGAACTAGGGTACTCAGTGATGGAGAGGGAAAAACACTGGGAGTCTGTGCCAGAGATTGTAGTCTTTCCTGCACGGAGGCTTTGAACTGGGCCACCAGTAAAAGGACCTTCCTGCCCATGATGCTAACTATGATATACTTGAGTCAGGTCCAATCCACACCTGAATCAGTAGGAACAGGAGTCGGGAGGCTGGACTGGCGCTGCAGTGCTCACAGAATATATAGGACCAGCCAACCCGGGTTGTCATGTACCTGGGGTTGATGTTGTACACAACACTGGCAAGTCTGACTCCCCAGAGAATGGCAGTAGAGGTCTGCTGGCACAAGAGCCAGAGTGTGCTGTGGTGATGAAAATGAGGCCTGCAACGCGGCCATTTCTGCTTTCTTTTTAGTGCTGACTTTAGTCAACTTTCACCACCTTCTGCCCGTATTCCTGGGGACCAGAAGGGACAGATACTACCCAGCTTATCCCTAGAGCATCTGACCCCCCCCCCCATGTATTTTTGGTTTAAACATATTTTATTTCTCAATAATACAAACTAGATATAATAGTGGTGCTTGCACTACTGAGGGAACCACCGTATACAAATATGTGACAATTTAGGGCAGCAAATATATCTCACCTTGGATATTGGGTAAACTGACCTTGGATACCATTACGGGTTCAAAGTCAGCTATAGGTAGTAATAAACCATCAACATAAATTCCAGCATCCGCAAGCAAATAAGTGGCTGTGTGACCTTGAGAAATGGGTCAAGGTCACTCATGTTTAAACTTAACCTTGTCCCTATAGAGGACTATAATCATGTACATTCTAAAACTCATAAATGAAAAAGTTTATAAATTCTTGTGCAGACATTGAATTTTACAAAAGTGGCTCTGTGACATTGGAAATTGGGTCAAGGTCACTCATGATTGAACTTCACCTTGGCCTGATAGAAAAGTAGGATGATATGCAAAATGACATCCCCATGGCTTAAAAAATTCTCAAGTTATCATGCTGACACCAAATTCACTAATGTGGCTCTGTGACATTGGCAATTGTGTCAAGGTGACCCATCTTCCAACTTTACCTAGTCCTTATAGGGGGCTGTAATCTTGTGCAATATAACTCAAAAGCTTCTTAAATTATCACACGGACACCAAATTAATTAATGTTTCCATTCCTTGGGAATTGCGTCAAGGTAACCCATCTTTAAACTTGTCCTAGCTCTTACGCCGCAAAGGCAGCTGCAGCATGACTTGCCAGGCAGTGCCAGAACCACTGACCAAGGCCTGTCACCATAGTATGGAATGAGTCAACACGTTTCCACACTCTAAATCAGACATTGCACTGTGTGTATGGGTACAGTGATTATGTGTTTGATGTACATGTCCACCGTAAATGTCTGGACCACAATGAAAATCGACTCAGGGTGACTGGGTTATCCAGGTGAAATAGAAGTTTCTCCTCTTACATTCAGAGCACAGCGGTCCCCCTCTTATAAGATCCCCTGATTAGAGACCACCCCTCCTACAAAGGCTACCTTTCACTGCAGGAAATGTAGCTTTTACATCAATATACAAAGCAGGGTGAGAAAATTCCATCCTGGGTTTACTTGTCCGAGGACAAGTGCCCCTATGTTTTACATGTCATTTCTGAATTTTCACTTGTCCTGCATCAATATTTATTTGTTTCGGACAATAGGACATAGGAATTTTCTCGCCCTGCAAGGCCAGTTTCTGTATATCGAATTATAAGAGGGGAACACTGTAATAAAATTGGAAATAGGTCAAAACCCACAATTAAACCAGCCGCATTTGATTCAAGGCAATGCCAAGGTTTGTGCTTCGTGAATAGGAAAGGTCCAGAACCCCATACACAAAATTCTTGCAGGCTAGAGTTTCATATTCCCAATTGACTGTATGTGACAGTAACTTGGAATAAACAGGGCCAGAATTTTGCAAAATTTTGCAGGAATCTATTTGGATTTTTGTCAATTACTTTTCTTTTATAAGAAAGACAAGTTTAGGAGAACCTTTACAAGAATGGATTCTCACTGAAATTCTGGCCCTGATAAATTAATTACTTTGAGGCTCATGAAGTAGAATTTCAGGATATTTCGGTAACACACCAAGAAGTACTGAGAAAAATTTTAGGTTCAGCATACATTTCTAATGTTATCAAATTGCAAATTACAACGGAAAGTAATGGGAATACACAACTGTAGCTTTCCTGACTGAAGTGTCCTGTACAGGAGCGATACAGGAACCTTCTATTTGGATTCTTCCCAATCAGAGAGCTGCCAGGTACCTCCACATCCCTATTAATGAATAAAACAAAGTGCCGGAAAACTTTGTATTTGTGTTTTATTTCAGTTGCACAGATATAGAATTACATAAAATGACTAGTTGATCAAATGTAAAAACAAACTGATTTTTCTAGTCATATTTTTACATACAGAGCCACAACAACTGGACATGTTATAGGCCATGAATCACATACAAAGTAACCATCTGGCCACAAAACAGTCCCAAAAAGCCACAATGGTCGTGTCAACCAGACTGAGTTGTTTGAAGCCTTAGAGCCATTAATACAATTGTGTTTTTGTGGCAATGATTTGGATGATTAGCTTTGCATGACTTGTATATTGGCCTTTGTTATGGCTCACGCAACAACTCTACATCACACAGACTGTGACAGGTGTGATGTATGTGTACCGTTGTACAGCTCACAGTCCAGAACTTGTGTGCCGTACGCACTGAACAGGGTAGACCAGTACAAGAAGTCTGATATAGTCCCTGCAAGAACACAACTCTGTACTGACATGCTAACACTATCCCCCTTAAACACAAAAATATGCTTTCCTGATAAAGTTTTCCCTCTTGAATTTTTTTATTACAGAGTATCTTTCGCAACATAATGTAAAATTCCTACTGCAAACCAGATGCACCTGGGTCACTTTCAGGGGGAAAGAGTTAGGATGACAAGGACTCTTGCATTAGCTGTACATGTACTATGTCATGTAGCAGTCATGATACAGTTAATGTCCACACAAGTCCGTCAGGATAAATGAAACACCATTTTTTTTCTTCTCTTTTCTTTTTTCATATACATCCACTGGAAGATCTGAAAATGAAGTCAATGGGATGATATTAAATTAAAAGCGAGTAACTAGCCTGACAGATTAAGGCTAAAATGTTGTGATGTTATAAACTGAAGATCCTCAGTCATTCTTTTGTACATCAAATGTTTGATATAATTACACAAGATAGCCATTACCCTTTTAATACTTCAGTACACAGCGCCGATATCATCTATTCTGGCATGTAAAAGAACTACATGAACATATATGTTGCATCTTTTTTTTTTTTTTTCATTTTTAATTTTACTGACTAACAGAGGTGCTTTCACATTCTCCACCTTGTTAGCCACGAGGCTTTCCCTGTTACTTAACTGCTTAATTACTTGAGTAACTGTGCCAGGCACTACTTTTTACAGCCAAAAGATTCATCATTGCCTGCTTAACAATGGTCTTTGCTGCGCAAATTGCTGGGGGGGGGGGGGGGGGGGGTAAAGACAGGTGTGACATCCCATAAGTAGTCTGACCCTCAGACTACATCCATCATAACCTCAAAAGCATCCAGGGGCTAAGGAACACTTCAGCAGGCAAAAGGCCTGGTGTGGCAAGCGTTGCTATAAATATAACTTATACTGCCTTCTAAAGAACGTTTTCCAACATATGTAGTTTCACCACAATGAATGCACATGGCCTTCTATGGAATATATACACACAAGCTATGGTACAACATAGATATTTACACACACATATATATTATGTACACCATCTTGCCTTGTCACACGCAAGAAGTAGCATTTACCAAAGTATCTGGTTAACAGTGGCATGCATACATGCAAGTACATCAAAATCACATCCTGTGTGAAAATAATTTTCAAGTGATAAAACATTGGACAGGCACTCCTTTCTCTACATTTTACCTGGCATATTTTATCAACCCCAGACTGCGAGATTACGTGTGACAGGGAGAGTTTCCCTAAACTTCATCTGGCACATTTTATCAACGCAACATTGTCATGCTAAACGCTGCACGTGTTGGCTGCTCCTCAATATTCTGGTATACAGTGCTCCCTCTTTATAACACCCCTGATTACAAGGCGGTTTCTGATATAACATGGTGGGTACCATGGCTCTCACTGAAAGTTTTCCCATTACAGTGGTACCTGCTCTAAAGACCACCTCTCGTGAAAGACCGCACTAGTTTTTAAGACCGCCATTTCAAGACAATGGCCTTCAAATTCTTTGTAAGCTTATCTGCAGTGAAAGACCACCTGCCATATGTGACCACTTTTGTTTGGATTCAAGGGTGGTCTTGAATAGCAGGTACCACTGTACTTCTATGTTAAAAGTCCCTCTGTTATAAGGCGGTTTTGCTATAACACGGTATACCCTGTGGTCCCCAGCACCAGCACTGTAAAGAGGGAGCACTGTATTTCATCAACTCTGTGTTGTCGTGTTTAAAGCTCAAGTAGACCTTGTTTTGCCAAAAATCATGACTGTTGAGCTAAAATCTTGTATATTGTTCCCGTCAATTTTGAATCAAGCTACATGTACTAGCAATCATAATTAGGTACAGCAGTTGTGTTTCCACTGTGAGGTACCACCATTTTGTTTTTCACTGGTGGTTAACTGTTAAATGATACATTTACATGTCATGCTAAATGGACCGTGTATTCAATACATTATAATTTTAAAAAGTATGAAATCAATGTCAAATGGACTTTAAAATGCCACAGAACTAAATAATTTTTTGTGAGACACTCTTTTGCAATATATCTATATCCTTCGAAAAAAAAATGTCCAATTCACAGAAATACATCTCATGGAACCTTGTTACCTTGTTTCGTGTGAACTCTGCATATCACAATATTTACTTACGCACATATACCATGTATAGGAAGGTATTTTTGTGAATACTTAGCCTAAACATGATATATCTGTATATTGATTACACCAATAGTCAATCTGAATGAAGGAAAAGATTATTTCCACATCAGCAATGCATGCATCAAGGCCAACAACAACTGGTCTGTTTGTCAGTGTGGTTGACTGTGGAAAGAACCCTTTCCAAAGTGCCCTCTGGTGGTGTCAGCTAGGACTTTTACCCAAATACAACAGCTGGATTTTGTTTCTGTTTTTTGGAAATACTGTAAACGTACATATATTTTCGCTTGTATGAATTTTCAGTTTTTGCATTTCACTGAATTTTTAATTTCACTATTTTAAACGTGATTCCTATCAAATTAATGTTAAAATAGTGTTTCACTGTATTTTATTTTCACGGTTTTGTGCCATCAGCAAAGTAAGTGAAATTAGAAATACAGCGAAATAAAGCAATTTACAGTACACAAGAAAAATGTTAAATGGTCCACGACAACCATACCCAACTTGTGCACTAGGTGAATTTTTACAGACCTCAGCGGTCCTAATCAAACAAATCCGACTAGTATATTAACAAGACTTAATAATTTATTAAAGTTGCTGACCTTGCATTGGTGAGCTATTAGATCCTCTACAAACAGGTAATCCCTTTCCCACTAAAACCAGCTGGATGTAAAATATTATATGCTCTGATGTTTTTTGTTCTTTTCTTTCTTAATTTTATCCTAAATAAAAACAACTCGAGTGACACTGTATACAACAAGCATGCCCACAATCAACAGTTTTCCTTGGTGCAGTTGGATGCTGAACATGGGATCTGCTGAGCACTGCTGTGCACCGCTGTATCTATGAAAGGGCAAAGGTAAATCTGTGGAACATTCACGACAAACACTTTACCATATTCCTCCTTGTAATTGCCTCCCCCCCCCCACATACACACCTTATTGGAAACTGATTTTGCAAGAAAAAAATATATATCTTCCCGTGGAACATTTCATTTCTGAACGAAATCACTAATATCATTGCATGGCAACCAAATTCACATGTGACCCAGTGACTGTGACCTTGAGAATTAGGTCAAGGTCACGCAAATACAATCCTAACACAGGAATTATCTAGATACATATTCATGCCATGTTTCATGGAGTTCTTAAAAGACTTATTGCACAGAAACCAAAAGTGTTGAAGACTAACATACAAAAACAAATATAAGATGCAGAAGAGGAAGAAACTGGCACTGAAAAATGTCTCCAGTCAAACAGGAGACCAAAAGTCTATTTCTTTTCTCTTTTTTTTTAAATAATATTTCATTGTAATGTACAAAGGATCCAAGTTAAGGTGTATTTGTAAGTGCCCCAGGCACCTTTAAGGAGGAATACAGTGCTCAGTGGTGTGGATTCCAAGATGTCCAGTGGGGAAGGATTCGTCTCCAGATGACTAGTCCACGCACAATCAGATTCTTTTGTAGTTAGTCTCCATTCCAACTGCTTTTTTCCGGCAGCAATTAATGTTTTCCAAGAGATCATGCAGAAGGACATACCATATCCAATAGGCCTGCACCAGCTGTACTGGAAATATACATGTAGATGTGGCACCATACACTTTGTCTTAATTGCTACTTTTTCACAAAATTTTTGACATGTTTGTACTGCTATTTTTGTTATTTATCCATATATCTATTCTTACCGTATTATCCATTTTCAGTGCCCCTGCCCCCCCCCCCCCTCCACTTTTTTTTCTGGCACAAAAGTTCCAAAATATTGGAAAACTGTATATTTTATGTTTTATAATGATTGATCTGTTGTTACTGCTAGAATGTTTCAAATTTAGGTCTACCATTATAGCTCTGTTCACTTAACTTCCCTATAATTATGGCTCACTTCACTTAAATTCCCTATAATTATAGCACACTTCACTTCATTCCCTAAGTACCCTGGGCACTTAAAAGGGAGAACACGGCAAGTTGAATAGCACTTTTACTTCAGCTTCTCCTCAACACTTTGCTACACAAAACATACACAGATACTCATCATTTAAATGGCAGCCATTTTTTGCATACTTGAACAATTAAAAGAAAAAAAAAGAAAAAGAAATAATTGTAAATACAGTGTGCATTACAAATGGCACTACAAATGTATGGAGATTCTCAATGTTAGTGCAATTGATTATATGCACAAGAAAAAACATAGAAAAAATAATATTAATAAATACAAATAAAATTAATATTATTATCATCCTTCATTTATGAGTGCTGAACTGAAATTTATCACTAAAGCTGGCCCTAGAAACAAAAGGAAAACACTGAAGCATTAAAAGCACTGTAACAGAAAGCCTCTCCTGGCAGTGCTACCCATGTATCTGGTACGTGAAGGATTTGCGCAGTATTTATAGGCAACATAATGTGTTCAGATCACTTTCTCATGTTGAGCAAGGCACTACAAACACACTACAAGAACACCACCTCAGGATACCTGATCCAGCAACAATTCTAAGCTTTCAGAAATACCTAAAATTTATATATTCATAAAAAAAAGAAAAGAAAAATTACATTTTTTTTTTTACACCACAGCTTAAGTGCGCCCGGCTATAGGTAGCTTTGCTAGCACTAAATGTACCTGGCTTCCCTCAGCTCTTTGGTACATTTTTTTTAAACTCACACTCTGCTATTACTAAGCTTAACTGCTCACCAGTACCAACACAAAATCAAATTTGAACAAATTCAGCAAAAGGTCCTGAATTAAAGAATAAAACCAATGAAGCATGTTGCCTATAGGCGGCACAGCGGGTAACTTCACCCCGGGTATCCGTCTGTTACAGGTGGAGACATTTGGATAATAAACTAAAACTGCTTGATTCATTGGTTGAAAACATGTGACACAGGAAGCAGATGCTGCCACCTGGCGGAATAGTGTGCCAAACGTGTCTTATTGGCTCCGCTTCTTTACAATGTGGTTGGTTGGGTTCATATTGTTTACTGTCTTGTTAACCCACTGAGCAAAACGCCAATTTTTGATCAGAATTAAACACATGTACTAGTCTGCAAGCTAAATATCCATTGTGTTTTATTACAATTTACCCTGTAAGAGGTAGGGTTTAAAAAAAAAAAAAAAAAAAAAAAAATTATACATGTCAAAAGTAGTGGAACAGCTGTTTTTAATGTTCTATTTTATGGACAAAGTATAATACAATCAGAAGTTTCTTCATATTTTCACAAATTTCCTTTTTTCTAAAGCTGGTTCTGATGACAGAAACTGAATGATGGCTTATATGTCGACAAAGTGAAATATAATGGTTCACACAACCTTATGACCCCCTCAGCCAGCACGGACTCAAAATGGGTTAATTTATTAAAAAACAGTGCCATAGGTAAGTCATGAGATGCTGCTCCCAATTTGCTCAGGGTTTGGGGATGGGGGTGGGTAGGTGGGTGGGTGGTGGTGGTGGTGTGACTCTATAACTCTATTTCTCCAAAAATTATTGGGTCTGCCAGGATAAAATTATTATACTGGTGACCTTGAAAAATGTCAAACTCAGTTAAGATTCTAATGAGACGCTCCAATGGTACAAATTTATGGATGACAGCTTCATTTCTTAAAAAGTTACATGTTTTCTGTCTGCAAAGATAAAAATATCATGACCCCTGGTGACCTTGAAAACAGATCAAGGTCACTGAATGTCAAGTTCATCCAAGCTTCCAATGAGATGCTTCTACAGCGCAAGTTCATGATACCAGCTCAATTTGATGAAAAGTTATTGCATCCGCAAGGGCAAGAGAGGGAAGGACTGAGTCAGACCTACTCACACGCAAGACATGATGCTTGTACCCCATTGAAGGGTAAGGCTTCAGTATCTTTGTGAAGTTGCTGATATCCATTAACAGCTTGAAAAAGGTTCTCATGAAGAACTCTTGATAAAACCACAAAACTCACGGCTTTAGTATCTTCATTTAGCTCATGATGTCCTCAACAAACAGTTTGTACAACCCTCTCACCCAAACTGCAGGGTGGATTAGTCAACATTTTGTAGATCTAACTCCACAAACAGCAGTAGAACTAAAAAGACAACATGCTGCTGGTAAATAAAAACTTGTAGGGAACGCTTCATGGTCACCAGAGATTTGTACAGTAAAACACATCTGCACTTCATAAAAACCATACACTTAAGGCAATGGTAAGGACAGCAAAGAAATAATCAAACAATAAAGCCCCTATAAGGCTACAGTTTTGATGCCCTGCATACATACTGTCCACTCTATTTCTGACCCTGCAGATTACTGCGGCAATATAATTCTGTTGCACTAATATATTATTCATTTAAGTAGATAAATCTGATAACTTGCCAAGCACATCGAAGTTGCACATTTGAAGCTGGACCCTGTCCCTCCCAGAGTAACTAAATGGTCTCAGGCACACAAATATACAGTGGAACTCCAACTTCATTTACACTTCTTGCATACATAAATACAAGATATTAAAGCATATTTTCACCACCAGGTGACTCTATCAGTTAATTTGTCAGTGGGTTCCATTGCATGTATCTCTCTTGTCTGATAAGCCATTTTAGTGTTTTTAGATCTATTTGTTTTTGTTTTTTTCAACATTCTGTACTCGCGCGTGTGTGTTAAAACCGGTAGAGTGGAATTATTTGTTCAACGTCACAGCAGTCCATTTTGTTCTGTCAACTTGACAGCTCCAACTGCTCTACGACAGAAAATGGACACTCCAATATGACACAATGACAAGAAATATCAGGAGCACCTGTTAGTGAAATTTGCCCGATACCACTGAGAAAAAAACAAAGTCTACAAAATTTCTACTACACCTTGATTTACAGTTCAATACCATATAATGATCAACTGTGTACATGGCAAAGCCTCGTTCTAATTTCTGGCAACTGCATGACACCATATAACTGATCAATACATATCACGGAGCACCAAATGACCTATACCTAGAGGTCACCAAGGTCAAACTGGGTCTGCCAGCAAGGTGACCCCACATTGCATTCAGCAACCTCTCTTGAAACCTGTTGACATTAAATCCACTGCCCAGCCTTTCCTGTCACCCCAAGAAAAATGTACTCTGTATACGTAATCACAAAATGATCTTTCTCTCAGTAATCATTGGTTTTGCAAGTGCTACAATTTTTCTCATCCAGTATTTTGTGTGTTTACAGAATCTTTCACAGCGACATTTTAACATCTTTTATCTGATGTTTACAGGTATGTGGCATGCTACTAGCGTGACTGTGAGATATCGACAACATAACTTAGAAAAAAAAAAAAAAAAAATCCCATAACCTTCTTGATTTTTGCTTGTCACAAAATGATAATAAAGGTCTGCTATTTTTCAGCTTCCCCAGGATAAAATACAGCACCCCTGATAATATATTAATATATGTCTACAGTACCCGATAATGTAAGCCTACACTGTAGGCTACGTTATTCTCCAGAGGTACCAAAATTTGTCAAGGCTGCCACCCGCATATTGTATCAATAGGCACTGAATGATACTGTCTAATCAAGACTGGTCATCAAAATTTTGTGCGAATTGGTAAAAAAAAAACCAACTAAATACTTAAAAATAATGAATCAACATTGATTATCACACCAGTTTGGTGCAAAATCAGTTCCTTCATGTAAAACGAACCTAATACATGTATCAGAACATGAACTACATTATCTGAGCATCAATCATACACACAAGTTTTTTTTTTCAGTATTCTTTCACAATCTGAATCCATGCCTGACATGTTTCTAAATTTGCATTCCTGATTTGTATTCTAACACTTAAGATTTGGACAACTTTGAGTTGTCGTCAGGAATAAACTTAGCAAGGAAAGTGATCATCGTGACATTATTTTATAAAAACTCGGTGATCTGGCATCATCCAAAAAGAATCTTGAATCTTGCTGGTGGCTTCCGGTATCACTCATCACATTAAGCTGTGAAGCCCACTAAAACATTTGTGTTGGGTAGAGTCCAATTTCCTCAGTCAGGGGTGGCTGGTGGCTCTGTACTGAAGTATGGTGTGGCATCCTGCACTAAGATGGTGTGACAGACGTCACACACTTTGGAAGGTCGCAAGTTGGGGCCACTGTTCACCGTTTTCGTCAGGCAGTCCGAGCAGAAGATTTTCACACAGTGTCGACAGTGGTGCTGGAAGGACAAAGAATAAACAGTGTGTGATTATGCTGGTGCACTGAGAAAAGGCGTTGATTCAATCCAACAATTTTCCCTACATGGGTTAAAACCCAAAGGAAGCTCCCCTTCCAATGTCTTGACAGCAATGGCTTGTGTGAGTCTTGATGCTGAACAAGTGGGTGAACAAATTCTCTTGAAATCAGTGACGATTTTTCTTACACAAGTAAGGCACACGATGTAAATTATCTTCTAAGACAGGGAAAAACAAATCCACTTCTAAGACACAAAAGAGCAATCTGATTACTTCCCTAAGAACCAAACATATTGTACCTTGTAATCCATGACTGGAGCTGCAGTTACATGGGTTATCTGAGAGTCCTGTATACACAATGATAGAATAACAACATTACTCTGCTCAGATATGAACACAATTTTGTGCCATGCATGTCAAATGATTCAGCTGAACCTTTTCAGGTAACTTCTTCCAAAATTTTACAAATAACAGAATTATTTGTATATTTAAGGAGGGGGGTAAAGGGTATTTCTTTACAGGTACTTGCAGGGGTGGGTGTGGATTATTTTACCTGAGAACTGAAAGCCTTCTTATTTTCTGTACTTTGCACCGGACATTATTTTGGAACATTTTCACTTTTGTACAGTGTGCGGAGACACAATTATTTCCTGTACCAGCAAACTGAACCTCCCCAACCCCGCTCCATGAGAAAAGATCAAATAAGTCTTTTTCCCAATGTGATTATGACAGCTCCAACTTCTGCCCTATCAAAGTGAGGAGAACAGTTGGTGGTGGACTACAGTACCTTTCTCCTGGTGACCGTGAAGACCTGTCTACAGTTGGTGCATTCCTCCACATCCTCCTCGTGCTGCCAGCGAACTTCATTCTCCCCCTGACGAATCTTCTCAAGTTGAATCTGTCATAAATGAAAGAATGAATGCGTGAACAAACAAATGAATAAACAGTGAAACCTGTTTTGAGAGACCACTGTGAGGAAAGACCACCTGTCTTTTCAGACCATGTTCACCACGTTCCTTTTGCCATCTTTCCCTTTCCCATGTTATTGCACCTCTATTGACTGACCCCCTGCCTTATGTAATCACATTTTGGCCTGTCCTAAGGGCAGTCTCTCAAAACAGGTTTTACTGTATATACATACATACATACATATATATATATATATATATATATATATATTCCATTAAAAAATCTGGAACCTCCCCCCCCCCCCCCGGGGTTTTCCCTTCTACAGATGAGACCACTTCTCCATGCAGCAAGTATTGTTTTTTTCATTTTATTTTCTCTCTCAAGACAGGATACTCCTCTCATAAGGCGGTATTTCTTGTTCATTTGGGGTGGCCTTATGACTAAAGGGACCACTGGAAGATGAATGTATGCGGGATCAATCAAAATGTTACCATGTGGAAATTTAAATATTTGAGCCACATGAGAAATAAGAACACAACATTTCTATGAAAATCAGACTCACATCATACAAGGAAAAAGTCTGAACTTATAAAATTATGTGTGCCATGGAACATGATTAACATAGGCCTCCACATCTTCTGCAGCCCTCACAAAACATACGGGTCTGTCCTTTACACAGGACTTGAAGAGTCACAGAATCAAGTTGGTGCCTGCATGTAACAGTGCAAATGGTCCTTCTTATGAAAGTTATCCACAAATGTTGTTCAGAACTGAACAAATTAAAATTTTTTACAGGTTTTCACCATTCTGGCTGCCACTTTCAATTTGTTTACCAACCTGCAAGGACTGCGATAGCTTGACAAAGTCCCTCTGAACTGCCTCACTGTTGTCCAAGTCGATCTGCAAGGACTGCACTTTGGCTCGCATCTGGCCCACCTCAGCTTCCAGTCTGGTCTGCAAATGTAATGGCAGGAAATTATGACATTTCACTCCAGTGGCAAATTCCTTGTCACTGTCTGTTTGAATTGAGCCATCTAAAACTGATTTGCAAAGCAAGTATATGTGGGAATAGAATCTGGAGGGCATGCACAAATCCGATCAACATGTATTCTCTGGCTATAGCCTGAGCAGATTTTCATTTTTTTTGTTTTTGCTTTTTTTGATTGTTTGACCCTTATATTTCCTTATCACTATCTGTTTGAATTGAACTATTCAAAACTGATTTGCAAAGAAACTGCATGTGGGAATAAAATCTGGATGACATGCATTCGTTTGATCACCATGTATTCTTGGGCTATAGCCCCATCACAAATTTAGTCTAGCAGCCATTCTTGAGCAGTCCCCCGATGATCCACATGAGTAGTCTCTCGGGGCTACATACCTTTGCCCCGGGGCACTCCCACAGGGTAAGCCCTCAGGGAAATTATACTTTAATTACACCATGGGCTGCTGGTACCACCCTGTGGCCCACACCTGGATATGGTGCAAGAATCTTATTTCAATTGCATTGTGGGCAATGCGGTACTGGTGTGTGGCCTAACCCATGGGGGTATGGTGCAAGACTTTACGGCCGTATCGGTGGTCACATCTGTAAACCTGAAAGACATGAGCCCATAGCATAAACCCTCGCCCATTTACAGCAGCCAAGCTGGCCAGATTTCATACAGTCTCTGCTTCAATGTTATCACTCACATCTCATCAACACAGACCACTGCCAGTCAGACTTGTAGACAAAGCCTGTCATTGTAGCAGGTATTGGAACAATGACTTTCACTGGTGCATGTGTTGTGCCTACTGCCCAACCCTGGGGGGGGGGGCGGGGGGAGGAGGAGAAGACTCCTTATTCTTATACGTACCCTTGCATTAGTCTGTTCCTCCAATTGGTTCTGTAATGCATTGATCAGCTGCTTGGACTTGGCTTGAATGTTCTTCAGTGAAGTCTCGGTGTCTTTCAGTTTTGTATCAGTTTCATTCTTTAGTGTTGTCTGTCTCTCTAATTCTGATTTTACACTCTGTAATATGGCTGTTAAGTACACAAAATCAGTTACACAATAAAAATAATAATATACATATAAAAGTAGGGTAACATGAATAACTTTTTCAGTATTTTCTATAATGTTTACATGCAACCCTCTTGTTTGCACCCCTATCTATCTTTCTGTCCCAGTGTGTTTTTGACATGACCACCACAGAGCTCTATACAAATGGTCCAGGGCTTGATAGGCAGTCTACCTGGCAAACACCAGGTTCATGATATCAGAGACTTGAAGAATACAGGGAATCAGCTTTTACTTCATTCCCCTTTTCTTGCCATGCTCCTCTTAGAACTAGTCTCGAATTTATCTACAAAGAAACCATCACAGATATACATACTTGGATTTTATAAAGACCTTGATACATGGCAAACTTTTTCCAGTAGAAAGTAAAAACAGTTAAGAGATTTAAAAAAAAAAGTTGCAAATTCTCACCACAACCTGGTGTAAATTTTGTCCCACATGTAAACCAAACTCATAATGAAGCGAAAAAACTATGAAAATGATAAAAATTCCCCCTTCACTGACAATGGCTGCTCCCTTAGCCAGTTCCTCCTGTAACTTATACTGCAGTGAAAAATCTAATGAAAATCATAAAAATTCACCACATTCTGGTAATGGCTGCTCCCTTACCCAGTTCCTCCTGTAACTGGCTGATCTCTTGAGACAAGGTTTCCTCTAACGTTGCCTTCTCCTGTTGCTCAGCGACCACCTGAGCCTTCAAGAACATAATCTCACTGCGCAATGTGTCCTCTATGTGTTCCTTGGCGGCCTTTGCTGTTATGATTTCCTCCCTGTACTTAAGCAACAACAGCTGCATCTCCTAAGGATTGAAATATATACCAGTCGTGTCAGCCATCAAAGGTAGTGCAAGTTTCCCTGCTTAACCCTTTCTCCCTTAAACCCGCCAAAACCGGCTGGTGGTCAAATGTCGTCTGCTTCAGTCTTTTCAACTAATTTCAACAGTTATGAAAAATAGTTTGACTGAGAAATGTACATGAGACTTATCAAGATCACATGCTCCACGTCAAGAGCTTTCCTTGGCATGGGTTGGGCACTAAGTGCCCAACACATGCCAAGGAAAGCTGTTGACTCAGTGTTAATTCAAAGGGGAAAGGGTTCAAGATGAAGACATTTTCCCAACAGAAACTTTTGTTGCGAAATAAATGACTTTTTGTGTCTAAACTCCAGTTGATACTTTCTTTAAATATTTGTAACGTTTTCTTTGTAGACCATAGATGAACAGTATAGGCCTTTTTTTTTAATTAACACATGAGAAAACGAGAAACAAAATGCAAAACACAAAAAAGGTAAAATAACCATCTACTCTGATTTCCCATCAATCAAGCTGAAGACTTCAACATCTATCCCACCTATTACCCAGATCACTGCTAGGGAGTTGGAAGTAAAATGGTTAAGACTTAGGGATGAAGGCGGTTGGTTATCAATATTTTCCCCATGGTATTATGGAGATAATATTGTGTAATAATATTACACAACAAAAAAGTTGATTCGGGTGTTCACTTCAAACTACATTATGACCCCCCCCCCCCACAACAACAACAACAACAACCCCTAAAATAAAACAATATGAAATGAAAACATAAATTGACAAATACAATCGTGCTGTCACATAATAACAGTATAAAGCAAGCAGCAATTGTGCCCCTGGTGATGGGTTGGAAAATTGGTGCATGTATTAGTTGTGCTCCTGTTCTGTACAACATTTTATCAAGAAAAAACCAAGACACAACTGCAACAATCACTTCCTGTGTGAAAAAAATACACGCACGCAGGCATATATATATGTGTGTATATATATTTATATGTGTATATATATATATATATATATATATATATATATATATATATATATATATACGTATGTATATATATATGTGTATATATATGTATATATATATACACACATACATATACATATATATACATACATATACATACATACATATATATACACATATATATGTATATATATATGTATGTATGTATGTATGTATATATATATATATATATATATATATATATATATATATATATATATATATATATATATATATATATATATATATATATATATATATTCAATGAAATAAATCTCATAATTCAAATTATTCAATATACTTTCCACAATTATATTCTACACTTCACTTACCTGCAAGTTATAAAATGGTCTAACATGTACTTTTCAATTCACCCACAAACGTGTTGCAGCTTTATGCTTTAGACTCTCAGACTTTACACAATCCAGTCACACTCTTTCTGTCCACACATGTTTTTAGATAGCCGTATCTTTGCTCAAGTGGTACATCACAGTTCACTCACCTCCAGGTTATTAGGCAGTTCTATGCTCTCTTCCTGCATCTCCTGTGAATGTTTTGAGTGTTTACCGATGAGACTATCATTTTCTTCTTGTAACCGTGTCAACTGGTGTGCATTGGGAAAAGGACAGAAGCAGGTGAGAGCTCATCTATTATGCAATCATCTACATGTATCAAATGTTATACCTTCAAATTTCCGTTGCCTGAGCCGGCCCCTTTTGTATCGACATCTTTCAACACACATGGCTGTGCTTTTAACTACCAATTGAAAGGGAGACGACAGGTTTCAGTTATTTTGTTCCAGCAGATATTATTTTTTCATGGTCAATCCACACGTTGGCTGAGAACGGCAAATTTTGCTCCATTAAACTCCTGCATTTCTAACATATATTACAGATGCACTTAACCACATGAATTCTTTGGTTTCCTAATGTACATATACGACAGACAACTGAAAGGCTTGATAACAACACGCTCCATAACAAAAGGTATGATACAAAGGAAAACAGATGGCTATGTTATCCGACTAGGTCTTGTTCGGCTTTCATTAAGTAGATGTGTGCACTTATACATGTACTTGAAAAGTACAAAACATAGAGAATCTTATATGGATGACAGTGAGTTACTATTTTCTCTCTCCAGGGATCATTATTGGATGGGAAAATCAGGAGTGACCTGCGTAAGATGTTGTTTATAGCACGTTTACTTGGGTATTTATTGCAAAAGATTTGCCCTAGGACTACTTTCAATGCCGACCTGGTGTGCCATGTTTGTTACGTTCATTGTAGCTATTCCAAGTCATCCTCTGCACACATTTGAATTTGTCTGAATGTGAATCCACTACGTCACTGATGTCAGGCGTTAAAAAATTGATTTTCTCTTGTTACTTACCTCTTTATGAATTTCTTCCCTATTAGCAACCAATGTTTTCTGAAATGAAAAGTAACCTCTTAAGTCCATTCATCTAATGTAGTCTGATTCATAAAATGAAATCTCACACACTGACCACGGTACTTTGAATGCTCTGTGCATGTATCAGTACACTTGGTGTACGCTACTTCAGCAAATTTCAAATTCAATTCTTCTTGCAGTATTTTCCACCACAAAATGTTACAATACTCAAGGACTTTGAATTCGTCCCAACCCCCCATTTTTAGATTCCCATCAATAAGACAGAAAGCAAAGTAACTTGGATACACAGCAATGAAAAAGCAGAGAACAATACAATCACAAGAGGGCACCACTGGTCTAGAGCAATCACCCAATAAATTAGATGCAACATGTGTCAGATGACCATACTTGATTCGACTCTTCTCGTTTTTGCACTCTTACACAATTCCCAGGGACTTTTAAAGAAATCTATAAACTGGACAAGGCCAAAATTTAATATATTCAATTACAAGAGTACTACATAAGTCCAGACTGTATCACCATGTGAAACAAAAAAAAAACAAAAAACAAAAGTTACTGGCTCATAAAATGATGCAATAATCAGACGAGCAAGTAGAAACTGATTTACCAGCTGATCTTGTAGATCTGACTGAGATTGTACAAACAGCTCCCTCATCTCTTGGATGAACTTCTCTGAGTCCTGCAGTTTAGTGACTAGCGTACTTATCTGAAATGGTAAAAAACATATTTACTTATTAATATTGTACAATCAAGTAATACCTGAGCTAAAATAAAACATTTTTTTTTTAATTGACAAAGTCTCAAAAAGTTTAATGAGTTAAGAAATATTCAGTATTGCAACATGAAAGTGGAATGACAATTGAAACAGCATATGAGCTGCAAAGAGGCCCATTGGCTTAGTGCTCTGCTGTAATGAAAATAAATGAATTTAAGAACAAGTCATGGAGCCTGCTTTTATGGGCATCCGGATGACTGGACTCATAAGTAAGATAAATAACTGAGATTTTGACTTCCTGCACAATCCGACTAAATTTCATGAAGATCTATCAAAACTTAATGATTCTAGAAAGTTCACAAGATTTTCAAATTTTGTCAAAGAAGACAAAGCCAGGCCAGTGGCAAACACAGACTTTGGAATAGGAAGAAAACTCCGAACGGTTTGGCTCATAGACTGAGCTCATCAGGGAGTAACTGAAACACTGTTGTAAGACGCTGCCTTTATACAGTGAGGGGTGATGTTGTCCAGGAACGTCGGACAACGTACCATAGATTATGACGTTAGTGCATTTGAATGATCTACCAGCCTAACTGTTCAAAGGATGTGTTAGTAAATGAGGTGACTTATGGTTTTTTCATGTCATACTGTGGTCCCCCTCTTATAAGGCCACCCCAAATGCAGCCAAAAAGGTGGCCTTATGAGTGGGGTGGCCTCTGGTGAGAGGGGTCTTGTAAGAGGGGAACCACTGTACTAGATCTTGTGTACCCTACAAGGGTGACGTGCGTGCGAGAGGTAGCTATATACTATCCTACCTCATTGATGACTCACTGACTGGGACCAAAAGTCTGCTGTTAATGTAAATTGAGAACAATTCTAATTTCTAGCCTTATTAAGTTTGGTACTCAATGGTAGCTCAATGATATCATTCATGATTTTCAAATTTTGACCCATATATTATGTAACAAAGCAGGTGGCCCCACAAATATCTAACTTACACATGTACTTGCTAAATCCTGAAAGTTATATGGCTGACATGAAAGCTGGTTATCACTGCAAAGTCACCTCTTTCAACTTAATACACCAGTGACCTAAAATAAACCTGCTAAAGTTGTCCACATAAAATACAGCATATAGTGGTGTCTGACATGATGTATACATCCCATTAATTTAGCACGTCTACCTGAAATAGTTTTGGAGATGTGGAATTTTATATCTTGCTCATAATTTCTGCTTGAACTTGGAAGTAGATGGCACCACTGGTATCAAAGTTGCGTGAGACCTCCACTGCAGTCCGATCCCAATTTGATAGGGATCCAAGAAAAGTCATAGATGCTACAGTGTTCATGAGATTTTAACATTTTGGTCTATACAACCCCAGTGGCCATATGATCTTGACCTTCAACTCTCATTAAAAAACTGTTGCTGTTCAAACAGGCTCCCTAAGTTCAACTTCTCACATATAGTCTGTTTGTCCAAATTGGACAAGTTTTGAGTTTGTTAAGAAAAACAATAAACTTGGACAAACACTCATCTTCATAATTGGGTCACAGCGACCTGAAAAAAGTGTGTCGCCACGTGGAGTCTTATGTACAGTACACAATGTAAATTTTGATCTCAAGGCTCAATTCTCTTTTCCACTGATGTCAAAGCTATGCTCTATCATTACAAAGTCACTTCTTTCAACTTTACAGGCCAGGTTAGCTGGTAAAATTGTATAATGTATTAACATTGGCCATAATCTATATATCCAATACATTTGGATTGCATGTGTATTTTTTTTTTTTTTTTGAGCTTTGGCACTTTATATCTTCGGCATATTTTGCCACATGGTTTTTAACAAACTTTAGGTGGCATCACTTATATCATAAGCAATCAGAATTTTGACTTCCTGCAAAATCTTCCTGTACATCAAACAAAAGGTAATGATGCTAGACTGTTCATATTTTTTTTTCTTCAGAATTTTACCCATATATTACAAGACACTATGTGGTGCTACTAATATTGAATTTGACCTAGATTTTTATACGTTTGGTAAATCTTGGAAGTTGTATGGGCCTATCGTCAAAAACTGTGAACTGTACTGTATCTACAAGCAAACTATTTATGGACAGATGGACTGACATGAGCTATTGGTTAAGTCCATGTTCTTAGGCCAGCACAGCTAATAAATACCATACAAAAAACATCTATGCCTACTTTTCATTAAGGACTCTTTAATATATGGGACCATTTTTGAAGAAAACCAACTGTAAACCCCTCCACAGTATTACTTATTGATGCAATGATAGCTAAAACATATTTTTGAAGTTGGTATGGTTATGAACTACAGATTGGTGCAAAGATCAACACTTGTCCTGGCCTAATTGCTAAACAAACACAGTGATAATGAAATGGCCAGGTTTCATGCTGTTTATGTTTATTTCTCTTCCAAAACAAATGGCAAAACTGTAAAAATTGTTTGGTTTGGTTCCTAACAATATTATCCAAAAAGGTTGCCATATTTTTGGGATATCTTGTGTAGTTTATGAAATATCACTCTGCAAAGTTGAACTAGACATACCTTCAACGCAGGCATTGACTGAAGGGTCTGCCATTTGCTCAAATTAGGTTTTGGTGACACCAAAATCTAATCAGTTCATCTTGGCATGCTAGATAAGCATAATGCCAAATCTGAGCAAAATACATTGGAGCATTCTAGAGATATTGCGGTAACAAAAATGTGCACGTCTGGACGGACACCCAGACGGAGGGACAACCCAAAAACAGAAAGGGTCCCCCCTATGGGATAGACCCTTAAAAATCTACCTTGTCAAAGAAAAACATGAAAAAATAAGATTTTTTCAACTTTACAAAGCTATATTTCCTGAACTAAACAAAATATCCCAAAAATATGCCTAACTTTTGGGGATAATATTGTTAGGAGTTAATCAAAACTGTTTTTACAGTTTTATCATTTGTTTCATACAAGAAATAGACAAAAAAAAAGCATAAAACCCAATCAATTTATTATTACTATGTTTATTTAACAATTAGGCACGGACAATGATTAATCTTTGGATGTATTTACAGTTCATGATTATACTAACCCCAAAATACATGCTTTAGCTGTCTTTGCATCAGTAAGTAGCACTTTATCAAGCTCTTAAGTTGGTTTTCTTCCAAAAACTGTCACACGTATTTAGAGTCTGTAATATTGTGTTGACAAGGTTCTCATACTTGATTTTTACAGCTTACTTTGTTAACTAGTCATTATTGTGTTAACAAGATTCTTTAATTTTGTTTTCACAGCTTACTTTGTTTAACTGTCCAGCTGGTTGTGGAATTAAACCACACCATGTATCATTGTCCGTGGTTCAGACAAACTGTAGTCCATACCTGTTTCTGTGCATCTTCTGTTGTGGACTGCAGTGTTTCTTCTATTTCCTCCGTATATTTGGTCTGGTTAGCTATGGCATTCCTTTCTGACTGCAGCTGTCTCTCGAGTGTCCTAACCTGGGCTGCAGATTTCTTATCCTGCTCCTGTGCAGTCTGCAGTTGTGCCTCGTAGTTGGAGCACATGTCACACTGGCGACCCAGTTTCTCTCGTGCTCCCTTGACCTGTGTGTAGAACATCAAAGTTCAAATTGACGTACACTTGCACACTTTGATGTCAGTCCTTTCCTTCAAACAATGGCCTCTGTTTGCTTTAAGTTGTTACCTTCCTCTGCTTGTATTTCAAGTGTAAAGGAAAATGATGTTGGTTTTAGTATTCACATATATTTGTTATGGTGATCCTCTTGTGTCCAACCCACTTTTGACTACATTTTTGTGATTGATTTAGGCACACAATGTTGCTAAAACTATGATTCAGGCCAGTATAAGAATACTATTGACTGTCCCATCTGATAACCATGATTTAATTCTGAAACTATTTTCATCAATGACATATATGTAAAAAACACATCAGCGCTTTTTTTTCCCATTCCCAGCTGACTGATATAAATATGAATTTCACTTGTGAGGATCTGGCATTCGGGTGTTGACAGGCATTTGACATAACACTTCAGCGCTTAATAGCAAAAACACCTGTCAACAAATGAATGCTAAATCTTTGCCCAGACATGTAAAACATGCGCCAAAATTATAAGGAATAGACACAGGTAGTAGTCCTGCATGTAGCGACATATACAGGGCCAGAATTTCGCAAAATTTTGCGAGAATCTATTTGGATTTTTGTCAATTAGTTTTCTTTTTAAAGAAAGACAAGTTTAGGAGAATCTGTACGAGAATGGACTCTCACATTCTCGCCAAAATTGTGGTCCTGGATATGATTTATGATGGTGATAGCACAGCAAACTCGTATTCAACACAACAGACAACGCCTTACTGGGGATGCATACTTATTAACAGTAATCCTTCCTACCGCACCGTACAGAATGTATACTGTAAAGGCTAACCAACCTCACCCACCCATCCCCCTCCCCCCAGCATAAAATCATTGTACACGTCCTGTTGACTAAATCTCGAGTCAAATGCTGACGCTGACTACAGACACGACAGAGGACCTACCTCCTGCTGCAGCATGGCCCACTCTTTCTCACTGACAAGGCGCTTGCCCACCATGGAGATGGCCTCCAGCTTTGCCTTGGCACTGGCCAGGATAGACTGGCTGGCTTCTGACTCGGGCGTAGGGTCTACAATAGGCAAGGTCAAAATCAATTCATGTGGGTTCTCAGTAGAGGGCTCTGTAGGCAGGCAGGCTAAGTATGGCGCTCAGCTTCCATTGTAATTTGCAACTATGTAGCTTTAAAACCCCTCTACCTAGAAACACTAAGTTTCTAGTTGTAAATAGTTGGGTTTTATATACTTGAACTACTCCTGTGTATTTGATGAATTATGCATCCCAGTACTTTCCAGCTGTTGAGTGACAGCTACTGGTTGTCATTTGCCTGGCATGTCTTGTCTGGGCAAACATAAGAATCACGAGAAAGTTTGTCAAATATCTGTACGAATGATACACATTAACAGGGCATCGTGTTTGCCTTGTAATACGTACACCAACACTTTCTGCAGTCTAGTTACAGTAAATTGCTTTTATTTCGCTGTATTCCTATTTTCGCTACTCTCACAAAACTGTGAAAATAAAAATACAGTGAAAGAGTATTTTAACCCCGACTCTATAGGAATTATGTTCAAAATAGTGAAATTAAAAATTCAGTGGAACGCCTGAAATACAAGAACCACAAAAATTTATACATGCAAAAATAAGTACATTTACAGTATTTGACAGCACATAATGGACCTGCACAATTTCCTAAGTAACCATTCCAATATTTAATTGGCTCTGGTGATTACAACGCCCCCTTGAGGCTAGTACACAATTTGCTGATGCCAAGTCCACTGTGTAATGTTGGCTGCTGTCATACTTTGGGTGGCGTACCAGTGATAGCTCTCTGCTGTGCTTCTGTCAGCCCCACTGACAGCACTCTGTCGGGGCTCGCTCGCACGATGGCACCATCCACTTCATGTAGTGACTTGGTGTCATGGATGCCACTGTCGATCAGGTCACGTGATGTCACGGACACCGGGGACATGGACTGAGACCTCTTCAAGCCAAGCTCATCTCGTATGCTGTCATCATCAAATCTTCCGATGTCATCAGATTTGTCTGATGTAAGTGAGGTCTTTGAGGCAGTGTCAGTACGGTCCAGGTGTATCTAGGAAAAAAAAAAGAAAAAAAGTGTGACATCAAATCTTTTGCAATATACATTTCTTAAATATTGATACTAAAAGTCTGAATTCTTGATGTACTGAACTGATTAAAACTAATAGAGTCATACACACAGAATTTGGAACAGAACTCAGAACATATTTATCTGACAGTCCAGTAAACATTAAGCATACACAATATATAGTTAAAGCAAGAAAGATTGGTACCCAAAAAAATACTGCTCTCATGCATAGGAACCAAGACTGTCAGGATGGTCCCAACTAAGGATTGCGTATCTGCTAACGCTGGGGCCACCTGAGGTAAATTCACTAAAATACAGCACTTCAAGCTAACAGAAATGTGTATGATGATACACACAACTAGAGGGCTGTGTGGGCAGCCCCTGCTCAGCTGACCTAAGCTTGTCCCACAAAATCAAGGTTGCAACTGAATAGGCTTGTGTTTAGCTTTAGCTGAGTGCATATGGCATTTAGAAGTATTTCTACAAGGAATGACTGAGCCTTCTAAAAGCTCAGTCTGACTAGCAAGTCAGCTGAGCTAAAATTTGCAGCACCACCTGGTGAACAAATTAAGAACTAGGAATCCCAAGGAGTGTTTCTGTGTGATATCAGAGCAATTGGGTAAGTGGTTTTAGAGATTTTTTCAGATTTGCCCAAAAGAACAAAAAAATATTCATGAAAAATAAAAAATCACTGAGGCGTGACCATTTAAACAAACTTGTAGAGACTCACCTAAAGTACATTGCCACCAAGTTTGAAGTCAATCTGGTTGACGGTTTCAGAGGAGACGTCAGAAATGTGGATTAGCATTAGAATGCCCATTGACTTACATAGTAGTCAGTATGAAAGGTGCATTTAATGGCAAGTACACGAAATGAAAAAAATCGTTAAAAGTCAGGAATCCACAGCAGAGCTACTTAGTGACCAACTTTGTTTGACCCTTCCACAAGGAACATATCCACAACCTTTCAGTTTAATCTGAGTGACAGTTCTGGAGAAGAAGTCAAAAATAGTGCAAAAAACACAAAAAATCATATAAAAAAATAGGAAAAAAATCGCAGTGCCAAGTGGTGAAAAAATTAAGAACCAAGAGTCCCTAGGAGTGTTCCTTTGTGATATCAAAGCAATTGGGTGAGTGGTTTTGCAGAAGATTTTTTAAGATGTGCCCAGAGAAAGAACAAAAAAAATCATAAAAAATCACTGGAGCATGACCATTTGGACAAACTTGGTACAGACCCACCCAAGGTACTTTCCCACCAAATTTGAAGTGAATCTGGCTTACGGTTTTGGAGAAGAAGTCGAAAAGGTGAATTGTAAACGGACGAAGAGAGATGGCATAAGCAGTGCTAGCTGATAAGCCAAACTGGCTAATAAAAGGGGACATAAATTGTAAACCAAGCATGCATTAGCTGTTACTGATGTAGCAGTTTGGTATGGTACAGTGTTCTTGATAACTATTCATAAGAAAGAACATGTCTCTCCCTCTCAGGTTGAAAAAATAAAAACCATTTCTTTGAAGTGTACATAGCATACTATCTTCATAAACGAGACTTTCTTGTAATCCTTTTGATCACTTACCCCAAGAGGGCGTTCTGCAGGTCTCTCGCTCGAGGGGCTGTTAATCTGTGCTTGTTTTTTCTCTGTGATACAAAGCCACAAAAATTGTCAACACAAGCGGAAATATGATTTCATAAAGAAGTACAGTAGATCAAAAATGTTTTGATGGTGTTGAAGTTTTGTTTTAACAATATAATTTGTTCTGTTTTGTGTCCATTTCCATATCAAAGACAATCTGCTCTAGTGTTCCATTTACACTGTCCCTTGTTATGATATAACATGAAGACTGTGTTCGGGCTCTACTCATATATTTTTACCACATTCTATGTATAATGTATTCTTATTGAAAATTGAAGGTAATATTGAGGTAAAACAATACTTCATTGTAAATCGAGTACCAGGTACACAAGAAAGGAATGCTTTACAATCAGCACAAAGATAAATATTTCTAAAACAAAAAAGATGTCCTCCTCAAAAAAAAAATGCTAATGTGCTAAGGGGCCCACCTTCCTCCCTGCGCTGCTCCTGTTCTAGTCGCTCCTTGCGACTCATCTCTTCCAGCTCCTGAACTCGTTTCTCCTGTGCCTCCCTCTCTGCGTCCTTCTTCTTCAGTTCTGTAAGATACATACTTTTGAGTCATGTGGGTACCTTACACAATCTCATACAGCAAGAGAAAAGCCACTGATTTTGCTTCCCCCCCCCCCCCCCAAAGTTGCTTGTCAATCTTATTAAAGACTGGTGTCCAAACACAGACAGTAATACACGTACAAAAGCTCCTCTATAGCATACCATGAATGGCAACTACCACATGCAAAGGGTAACCTCACACTGCACTCTGTTTTCTAACAGCCTAATGTATTTCCCCCATTTCTGTTTGCTTTCTCTTTTCGTGTTGTTGTTTAGAAACCAAAGTTGCATAGTACACTGGTCTGTCTTTCAGAAACCACCACTCCAATCAAGGACCACCAGCCAAGAAAGAGCTAACTTTTCAGGATGCTTTGCTCAGCACTCTTGTTATTTAAATCTCCCAAGAGAGACCACCTAAAATTGAGAGACCATTATTTTCGGGTGGTCCTTCAAGACATATTTCACTGTACACACAGCTTTCACACCTTATACTTCATGACACATCTGTATTGCGAAGCAAGCAATTTAAACTTCATGGACTTACTGTATTTTTCACACTTTTTAAGTTTTTAATTTTCACACCACGTTTGTTACAGGACTACAAACCAGAGTCATGCCCGGGAGCATGAATGTCTCGCCAGCGTAATTCAAGCCACTCCGAAGTTTTTTGTTGAAGGACGGACGTCTCTACTATGATACACTTATGTAGAAAAACATGACCCATATTCATAAATATCAAACCCACCAATGACAGCAAAGAGATTCTAGAGCTTCCAAAGCATCAACTTTCATCTTCCAATACCAATGTGAAGAAACAAATTTCACTCCTGACTTGAGACAGGCAGTCCCCCACAAAAGGCAACTGGTGGTTTTAAACAGGTCCTCTCAACCTTTGAAATATTCTTCATTAAATACAGACTATAGTGTTTCCAATAAGTACAGGCCCAACCACTCAAAATCCAAATTTTATTACTTCTGCAAAAGATAAAGGAGAATTGGTAGGCCTATCACTATTTTGGTTCTTCTGACTAGTTCGGTAGCTGAGTTTATAGCAAAAGTAGAAAGTAAGCCTATATCGTTTTTGTGATATCTATGAATCTGGAATATTATCTAATTAATAAGTTAAGTGATTGAATCACTATTATAGAGTTTACGGACGGACGGACGGACGCCCAGAAAGTGACTGCTTAGTCTCGCCAACAGCTTATGCTGGTGAGACAACAAATCAATAGGAATGAAAGAATATCAAAAGCTCTGTCAAATAAGGTTGTGACTTGGTGACATCCTATAATATTGACTGTACCTGTGAGCTGGCGAGACTGCTCAGCTGTCAGCACAGACTCCATGCGTCTCATGTCCATCATCATGAGTCTCTGTGACTCCAGGAACTGGTCATTAGCCATGGTCCATGTCCTCTTGAGGTCATTATGCTCCCTCTTCTCCTGCTCTAGCATGCGACACACTGCAAAACAAGCACCGTATCATTGTCCCACTTGCACAGTGGTCCCCCTCTTATAAGCTCAGGGCTACTTCAATTCATTTACCTGTTGTCATGCCCAGGGCCAGTAGTTGAGGCACTTTACTAGCACTCCGCTCAAAACTTGCTTGTCTACAAATCTCATTTAGAAAACCATAACTTCTGATTGCCTGCTATTCCAGGGTTATTGCGCTGAAAATTTAAATTGCCCAGATTGGAATTGGACTTGTCCTGGGAGAGCAGACATGCAAATTGTAGAGTGCTAAGCCCCCCTCCCCCCCACCCCCATGACAGGTCACGCCCCCTGCAGAGGCCATTAGGACAGTATTACAACAAAACCATTTCCAGATTGTCAAGACATTACAAAGAACCATCAAGGTTACCTTCATGTAACTCTGCACGGAGTCTGTCCTCGTCCTGTTGCAGCAGGTTCTTCTGTGTATTCAACACTGCCACGTACATCTCGAGGTCTGTGCGGCAAGATTTCTCTGCCGTCAGGTACTTGTTCAGCTCTCTTATCTGCCCCGAACAAAATAGGCAAGCAATGAGGTGCAGTCCTGACCCCTGGTTCTCTGAAGTTCATGTATAATGATTTTAAAATGGTCGTAACGTCGACCAAAAGATAACTCTCCTAGTATGTCTCATTTTTATCCACACCCCCCCCCCCCAAAAAAAAAAAAAAAAAAATTGTTCATAGCTATTGAGATGCAAGTCCAGGCTAAAAACCCCTAGACATATCCAACTTATTCTCTTGTTCACTAAAGACAATGTTTTCTCACAAACAAGCACTTGTCTCAGGCTCTGCATACTGTTTCTATCCATAACAGGCTAGGATTAACTCTCATCATTCACAGTCTCTTGATAATTATTTAGTCTTTCACAGCCACTGATTTCTGCTGACTGTTTCGGCCCCATACATTCTATTTCTGTGGCCCTCCTCAGAGCTGTCACGATCAAAATTTTGAAGTCCAGCCTGTCTCTGCTAGCACTTACCCCAGATATTTACAACACCAGCCTGACAAGATTAATCCAAGATTTCCTAATCATTGTCACAACTCATTTGCAATTGGTCAGTTGCTTGATTAGCACACAAAATGCTGAAACTTTCACTCCAACTCAGATTTTTTTTCAAATTCAGATCAAATACATGTACATGTATAGGAATGTGAGAAACAAAATCTAGCATTGGGTGGCACTTGCAGACATAATTTGCAGCAAGCACTCATTGTCAATTTTTCCTTCAACAAATTTTGTGGAAACAAAAAACAAATAAACAAAAAAGACAGGCCCATGGGCCTAATGCTCTGCTGACATATAATCTGACAACCATCACCAAAAAAATAACTTTCTGAAATATATTCCCTCCAGGACTTGCGAAATTAGTCATGGTCATAATATGATGCAATGTTAAACTTACACATGTACACACATTTGTGGTACATTTGGTATCTTTCCCCTTGTTCTTTATCAACTTACTGAATTGAGTGTCCTTTTCTTAAGTGTTTAATGACCTGGAAAAACAGGTCATGGTCACACAACATATTACAAAATTTGACTGTTGCCCTATGCTTATTTAGTGCAAGTTTTACAGTTTCATTAATTCATTATGTCAAGGACATCAGAATACAATGATTTTTAAAATGCATTCCCTCTGTGATCTTGATAAAGCAGGTCAATGTCACCCCTATAACGCAATATCAAACTTTCATGCACGATACACATCTGTGGTACATTTGGTATTGTTAGCCATAGTATTTCTCAATATGTAAAATTTTATGTCCTTTACTATATCCTTAATGACCTTAAAAATAGGTCAAGGTAACCCGAATTTTTTACTTAATTTGATCTTTGGCCTAATGCATATTTGGTTTAAATTTACAAGTTCATCTCAATTCATAATCAAAATGATGAATTTAGTGTACTTCTAATACTTTTGATGCTATTTGCACTTAATACCACCAGTGGCACCACCATGACCCTACGCGCAAGACTTTTGCCTGCTTAACATTCCTGTAATGATATAAAGATACATGTGTGCAAGTTCAAATGTACGCTACATTATCTCCCTCCCCCCCACCCCACCCCCACCCCGCTTTATGACCTCGGATTGGGAATTAGATCAAGCTCACCCAGCTTCAACCTCGCCTTGGGAATTGGATCAAGGTAACCCATCTTCAAACTAGTCCTAGACTTTATGCAGGACTATAAGCATGTGCAATATGAAATCCTATTCAGAAAATTTTTTGAGTTATCACGTCAAAGCCAAATTCACTAAAATGGCTCTGTGACCTTGGGAATTTGATCAAAGTCACCCTTTGTCAAACTTGTTTGAGACCTTATGTAGGACTGTAATCACCTGTAATTTGACAGGCCTATGTCAAAAACTTTTCAAGTCATCACGTGACAACCAAATTCACTAAAATGGCTCTGTGACCTTGGGAATTTGATCAAAGTCACCCTTTGTCAAACTTGTTTGAGACCTTATGTAGGACTGTAATCACCTGTAATTTGACAGGCCTATGTCAAAAACTTTTCAAGTCATCACATGACAACCAAATTCACTAAAATGGCTCTGTGACCTTGGGAATTGGATCAAGAACACCCTCTATGAACTCATCTGAGACTTTATTCAGGACTCTAAGTATCTGCAATATGAAAGCCCTAAGCCAAAAACATTTCCGAGTTATCGCTTGAAAACCACATTCACTAAAATGGCTCTGTGACCTTAGGAATTGGGTCAAGGTCATCCATCTTTAAACTTGCCTTAAACCTTATGCAGGACTATGATTAAGTGCAATATGAAACCCCTACATCAAAACACTTTTGAGTTATTGCATAAAACCACACTCACAAAAATGGCTCAGTGACCTTGATATAATTGGGTCAAGGTCAGACATCTTCAAACCAATATTAGGCTTTTTGCTGGACTATAATCAAGTGCAATATGAAAGTCATCCATCTTGTAACTCATGCTAAAGCTAATAAGCTACTATAATCAAGTGCAATATGAAAGCCCCATGTCAAAAACTTTACAAGTTGTCACATGAAAACCACATTCACTAAAATGGCTCTGTAACCTTAAGAATTGGGTCAAGGTAGCACATCTTTAACTCATCTTAGACTTTTAGCAGGACTACAATCAAGTGCAATATGAAAGCCTTAAGTCAGAAGCTTTTTGAGTTATTGCGTGAAAACCATTCACAAAAATGGCTCTGTGACCTTAGGATTTGGGTTAAGGTCACTCATATTCAAACTTGTCTGAGACCTGATGCAGGACAATATGCATGTCCACTATGAAAGCCCTAAGGCAAAAACTTGTTGAGTTACAGCGTGAAAGCCAAATTAAGTAAAATGGTTCTGTTACCTTGGGAATTGGGTTAAGGTGAGCCATCTACGAATCTATCCGAGAGCTGATGCAGGACAATATGCATGTGCAATATGAAAACCCTATGTCAAACAGTTTTAGAGTTATCGCATGAAAACTGTCCGGACGTCTCTGGTATGTTACACTTATGTACTAACACAGATCATGAAGTGAGAGTATTTATAAGGTAATCGACTATAGTCACCTCTACACCCAAGTGATGAAATAGGAGGATCCAACAATGAATGATGGTTTCTGCCTGTAGACAGACTAGAAAAAATCTCTAGGTGGGTTTAAGTTAACTTTACGGTATACCAACTATCGCCCTACCACCACTTCTATGTTAGCCCAACCTAAATCTATAGATTAATATAATCTATAAGTGTCTTGGAATGAGTGATGTATTTTGTGTGTACTGTTCCATATCCATGGAAACACTTCAACAGAGTTTTATATAGGTTTTTGGTGTCAATGGTTTTGTGGCACAGTTTTTTCATCAATATTCTTATTCTCCTTACAACACAGACGCACGCACAAACAAACAAAGTATTTGCTATATACCCCCTCTTCTTTTGGAGGGAGGACATAATGTGCAATCCCTCCATGACCTTGACAGAGTAGGTCAAGGTCATCCGTATTACATATTAAACTTCTACATATGATACACATTTGTGGTACATTTGGTATTGCTAGCCTTATTTCTCAAAATGTAGAATTAGGCATCTTTTATTAAGTACTTATTGATCTTGAAAATTAGGTCAAGGCCATTCAAAATTTGAAACAAAAAATTCACCATTGGCCCAATGCGTATTTGATGCAAATCTAGAAGTTGCATCTCAATTCATGATCAATATAATGAATTTAATGTAATTTCTGCACCCTGTAATGCTAGTTCCACTTCATACCACCAATGGTGCCACCGTGACTGCATGTATCACAGACTTTTGTCGGTATAATCTTTCTGTAATGGTATATTGATACATGTGCACAAGTTCAGATGTAGTGGCGATAACCCAAAAAATAATTTCCTAAAATGTATTTCCTCTGTGACCTTCAAAAAGTAGGTCAAGGTCATCCATATTATGCAACATATAATTTCTACATATGATACACATTTGTGGTACATTTTGGTATCATTAGCTTTAGTCTTTCTCAACATAATGAATTTAATGTGTTGTCAACACCTTTTGCTCTGAATCTTCCGCAACATTGCAGGGGTGGCCACCAAATTTCAGGCCGGTTTTTTTACCTTTTTGCCTGATTAACATTCCTACCAAGCTTTAAGATGATTTATTAAAACCTTTTTAGAAAGCTTTCTGAAAATTTTCCTACTTTGACCAAAATATTACATAATACTATAGGTCATGTGACCAATATCGAACTTGACCTAGGCTTTCATACCCTTTGTAAGTCCTAACGTTATCATATGTCTAACATGAAAACTGTCAACCGTATCACACTCACAAGCAAAAGTTTACGGACAGATGGATGGACAGACTGATGGAGTGATGGGACAAGAGAACTAAAAATCCAGCAGCCTGCGCCACAAAAGTTGTCTGCAACTGCTGTCCACTGCTAGATTCTCTATATCAAAATAATTCTGTAAAGCCAGACCTTGTCTTCAGGTGTATCTGTTTTTCCATCCTCTGTGCTCCCATTAGTCTTCAGGGCAGGCACGGCTGGGGACCTTTGCTGCAGAATCGGAAGAAGAGGAAAACAAAGTTGATTGTACATATATATACACATACACTGTATCTGGCAATTACTTCATTATTTACATTGTGAAACTACAGGATTAAGACATGTCAAAAGGCAGTTTCACAAAATCCAAAATTAGAAAATCATTCATATTCCTTTGTGAGTCAAAATGACCCATATATATTAAGTTCATCTCTGCCTTACCAGCTACCATTGTGTCAAATTTGAGCACAATATTTCAATGTACTTTTGATATACTGAAGTGAGAAAAATGGATATCCAGATGCACATGAAACCATGATTTGTTCATAATGGTAGCAATTTCATTTTATTTCTGATCACAGTGAATGGACAAATTTTAATGAGGTAACAAAGATTTGTTCAATACTTTAATTTCATCTTTGGTTCCACAAACAAAAATTTTGACTAAAAAAAATCCAATAGCTTTCATAACTACATGTACTCTTTCATCATGTTCTGTTTCAGTGATTAAATTCATTTTCACCATATTCCACTGACTTTCATTTCTACTGATCTGCACGTGCAGAGATACATGTATTTGTTTTTGTTTTAAAGCTTTGATCCATGTACCCTCCCCTCCCCCCCCCCCCCATTACAGCTGTCCAAGGGTTAATCAGCTGCAGTGATAAGATAATACAACAGTTTGTTGTGACTGCAGCAGAAATCAGGACCTGTCCCTTACAGTATTACATCCAGTGTCAAGCAGAAGGGTCAAACAATCATGCACATGTACTGTCTAGCAAACTGAATGTTGTGTAAGAGTGGAATTATGCAACATTAACCCTTTCAGTGCCAATTTTGGACAGAGTCACCAGCTTTTCTCGCTGCACATTGGGCGCAATGCTGCCAATGCATGCCAAGAAAAGCTGTTGACCTGGAGTATTCTCTCTGGAACTATAGGCATACTGGTACTTGAATGAAAGGTCTTTTTACAAGGAAAACGAATCTGGGATCCTTATGATAATTCAGACTAATCTGACTTAAGTAGATCGATTTTAGACATGATTGGCACTGAAAGAGTTAATATTAGCTGCAGAGGTGCTTTGGCCTGTATCATTAAATACGGAGATACCCATATGTGAAGGCAGATCCAAGTATCACACGAGCAAAGTGTGTTGCTCTTGCCAAAATGCATATTGGAAAAAATTGACTATTCAAAACATAATAGTCATGTTCTCCACACATGCACTAAGTGTGACATAAGAAGTCGAGATATGTTTGGAGTTAACTATTCTTTATTCCAACATTCCAATCTCAGAAAGACTCCTGCTTTTTCATCAGCTTGCCTGCACCATGGCGGCTGATAGTCAATCTTGCCTAGAGACCGGGTCAGAAATTTTGGTGGGGAATTAATATGCGTACCCCGCATTGTCCTGTCAGACACCACACCAGTATACCACTGATAACAAATTGAACAGGTACAAAAAAACAAAAAACAAAAACAAAAAAGAAAAAAACAAACAAACAAAACCACAAAAAAACAGAGACATCAGTCAACAATGTCAAAATTAATTATTTCCCTACTGGGTAGTACTATTGAAAACTGGAATAAGTTTGTTCCAAACAAACAAAATTATAGTATCTAATACTTGTACAATCACCAAGATGCATACCTATCAATGTCATTTTGCAACAAATGGGGAGATTTTTTACCTCAATTGGAAAAATTAACATTTTATTACCATTCCAAAAATGAAAAAAAAAATGGATTTTCATGAATGCGATTGTCCAAACTAGGCAAACCCGAAGTTGAAAGGTCCAAAAATAAGAGAGAGAAAAAAATCTGAACAGCAGACTCCCCAAATGAAGGAAACTTGACAGGTATGTTTAAATAATGGGAGATGAATACGTAAGAAATCATATGTGTATTGCCTGTTCTGCTTTCCAACTTGTGGACTGCTCAGACTCTCCTCCTTGAAGGATCAGCTGGGTCAAAAATAAAGAAGCAGTGATTATATGTTAGCGCAATTAAATATGGCACTTGTGAGATGAAACATACTTAACTCATTCCATACCAGTCCCTGATTTTTCCATTAATTTACCTAGATTTAAGATGACAATTGCATGCTTAAATTTTTCATGAAAAGAGCTTTCGTTCAAGTACCAACATGCCTATAGTCTTAAGTCAGTGGTTCTGGCACTACATGGCAAATCATGCTGCATCTGCCCTATGACTTGCCAGGCAGTGCCAGAACCACTGACCAAGGCCTGTCACCATAGTATGGAATGAGTTAAACCCTTTCCTGCTCAAGTCATCCAAAAGCACCTGGATGTAAGTTGCCTGCTTTAAAATCTTGACATGTCTATACATTTCAGGTTAACACAACGCGTTTTTGCTGAGAGATGTAGACAAGAGCTCTCGTGATAGGGTGCTCCAGGTCAATAGCTTTCCTGTGCCCTACCCATGCCCAGGTAAGCTGCTGACCATTTTATTGTGACGAGGAAAGGGTGAAAAGGGCATCTCTGTAACAGACAAACTGCCAATATGAGTACATGTCTCTCATTGCCTCCAAAGCAGACCCAAGCTCCGCCTTATGTCTACTCAGATAGCATGGAACCTGGTCTGTCTTGCAGGCAATATCTCTCACTCATCATGGAAAATTTGCTTCTCTCAGTGCCAGTCTTTTTGCAATAAAGACACCTCATGATGGTCCTTTTGTGTCAAAATAATGAGAAGCAACCCAGTCTCGGGGGAAATAGGGACTTGAGGACAGCAAGGTGGGACTGAAAATAAAGCCAAGGCAAAGACGTTGCTTGGCTCTACACGTGTACAGGGTGGGTTAACATACAAGTGTGTACTCCGGTGTAATATACATGAATTGGCCCACATGTACATACTAGTGATGCACATTCCCATTTCGGTGTTATCTCCTAATCCTGAGTCACTTGCGACTGAGACATACAATAACGTACAATAACAGTGTACACTTCCTGGTTACCTGACTCCATATCATTCATTAAACATCTCAACACTCGATGCAAAGGACCAATATCCTATATTTCTGACACAATTTTTCAAAGTAACCATGAAACAACTCTCATAAAATGATCACTGGATAAGCCCCAAATGAAGGCCTGGTCTAGTTACACTATGTAAGACTGGCATCATGTACCTGACATAAACCCAAAGGACTCCTCTTTGGGGTTAAATAAAAATATCCAAAAACACCATGATCAGCAGAAATGGTGAAATCTAAACAAAGATGGACATGCATAATTTCAAATTTAAAGCAACCAGTGAGCATTATTTTAATCTGCAACTGACAGACAAACTATTCTCAGTGTATTTAGACTGAGAGTGATGTAACATTTTTCAATACTTTTAAGTTGCTCAGGTATGTGAATGTTTAAGAAAGCAATGCTTTTTTGTTTGTTTTTAAACAAACTTGCTATGAAGTTTGTTGAGTGAAGTCCTCAAGTCCATTCAATGCTTCAATCAACATCCACCAGCTGACACAGCAGACACATGATGCACATGAAAACGCAAACCCACAGAAATTTTAACCTTTTGAGGATAACTTTCCCTGGGAAAAAATATATACCTGTCCCGTGATACACACAATATAGATAATTAATTCAGACAGTTAAACATTTTAAATATATGTGTTTGAACATTCAAGTGGTAATGAAATTGAAAGTAGGCCTATAGTCCATGACGTACATATGCACTGACCTGCACAACATAGCAATGAAAGCATAACCACTCAAAGTACAGGAATTTTTGGGGGATCCCTGTCGGTGATGATAGTAATTTTGCCCAAAACGAAATGCATAACACACTGAATCTTCTTTGCTGTTTGCCCTGTCATGTGAGCTGAATTTTAGTCAAATTATGTCACCCTTGCCATATATGCTTCCCTGTGGGACCATGACTTCTGTCATCAAAGAAAATAAAAATATTTCCACTTTTTAAAAATCTCATTTCTCTTCATCGTATAAAATTCAATGCAGCTCCATAGAAACCAACAGCAATTTGAATGAAATCAGAGTATTTGGTACAAGTTCACAGGTGAATATAATTTGCATGACAGACCCTGATATATCATGAGGTTAGTAAGCACCTCCTGTCCTTCAGGCAACTGGCATTCCTCAAAATAGAATATCATAAGCTGACTGCAGTCTGATGGGATCATCAAGATGAATACGATATCAACCGTAACTTGTTGAATTTTGCTGTGGCCTGAATAATGAAAGAAAGCTTGCATCCATGCATGAACCTTATTGCACGCACTTGTATTTCTTCCATGTACAGTTGTCCATATAGTTACTTGGACTATGAAGTGTGGACCTCTGTTTACAGCGTGAGATACAGTAGTGTACAAATTTAATCATCAGGGGCTGTGGGTAAGGTGGTTCATAGCAGATACATGTCCTTCAAGGTACCAGAAGTTACATATCTTTTTAACAAGAGATCCTTGGATACATTTGTGCAAATTGGGTAAAACTTTTGCAAGCTTCCATGAGATCAGACTTCTTGATTTTCATTTTGGCATGATTTGACTTCAAGTGGTAGTTAAGTGGCAAAAAAAAAAAAATGTATACGGACAACAATCCACATTCAGACATCTGCTCACTTCACATCAAGCCACAAGATGAAACAAAACATTGAATAAAGTCTACATAAAAGACAAAACTACACAATAATAATTAGGTTACTGGATCATAAAAACAGGTATCAAATGTTGGGACAGGGAGGGAATGCATGGGTTTTCCCAAATTTCAGTTTAGTTTATTTCATTGTCAGAGAGTGGCATTGGACAGAAATTAATAGGCCTACATCATTAGCTCCAGTTTAACATACAACCATGTCATATTATATTGCTTGCTTTATCATCCACTATTGAAAAGTATGACTGCCTAATGATATCCTTGCAAGCAGCTCCCCCCCCCCCTCCCATCATAAGATGAACTGTGTGAATGCCCACAGGAATTATGTCTGCATCCATTAAAACTTCCGAGAACTGCGGTCAGAAAAAATATTGACTAAGCTATTTAGTCAAGGGGCTCCTACTTACCATACTTACTATGCGAACACAATACAAACCAAAAAAAAAAAAGAGGACCGCGACAGTCCTGTGCTCAGCTGACATGTACATATACCCTTGTGATTTTTTAAGATTTGCCCAAAAAAGAGCAATGAAATTCATAAAAAAATAAAAAAATTAATGGGGCGTGTCCATTTGAACAAATCTGTTAGAGACACCCAAGGTATATTGCCACCACGTTTGAAGTCAATTTGATGGACAGTTTCTTCTGTGAAGTCCAAAATGTGAATCAGTATTAAAATGACCATTGACTTGCATAGTAATCAATACGAAAGGTGCATTTACCAATAAGTACCTGGATTGAAAAAATCGTCAAAAATCAGAAATCATCAGCAGTTCCACCTAGTGTAAATCTTTGTTTGACCCTTCCACAAGAAACATATCCACCTAGTTTCAGCTTAATCTGAGTGACTGTTCTGGAGAAGAAGTCAAAAATAGCAAAAACAGGGAAAAAAACATAGAAAAAACAAAAAAACAATTGCAGTGCCACCTGGGGAACAAATTCAGGAACTAGGAGTCTTCTAGGAGTGTCCCTGTGTAATATCAAAGCAGTCGGGTGAGCCCTTTCGGAAAAGAAGATTTTTTAAGATTTGCCAAAAGCCAAAACAAAAACAAAAAAAAACAAAAAGAAAAAAACAAAAACAAAAACAAAAAAACAAAACAAAACAAAAAGAAAATAATAAAAAAATCCAAAAAAACAATGGAGCATGACCATTTGAACAAATCTACTAGAGACCCACCCAAGGTATATTGCCACCAAGTTTGAAGTCAATCTGACTTGACAGCTTTGCAGAAAAAGTAAAAAATGTGTATTAGCATTAGAATACCCATTGACTTACACAGTTATCAATAGGACAGGTGCATTTACCTGTAAGTACCTGAACTGAAAAATTGGTTAAAATTCAGGAATCCACAGCACTGCCTTCCAGTGAAAAACTTTGACCCTTGGTTTCAGAGTAGAAGATTTTTTCAGATGTGCCCCAAAAAAGACCAAAAAAAATCATGAAAAATCCAAAAATCACTGGAGCGTGACTGTTTGAACAAACTTGGTAGAGACCCGCCCATGGTACATTGCCACCAAGTTTGAAGTGAATCTGGCTGATGGTTTTGGAGAAGTTGATTGTTGATGATGGGTGAAGGACCACAGGATAAGCTCAGCTACTGAGACGTCAGCTAAGCCAAAAACCACAAAAAACCCACACCCACACCCACACCTTATTAAAGAAATTAAAACAAAACAAAAACAAAAAAAGAGCAGACTGCTAGTTTTCCCCTGCTGCTTTAATCACAAAATGGCTGAGAACAGGTTTAGCAGAGCTTTACTCTTGTGAGCTTTTGGCTTGTCTGCAACATTTACCAAAATATTAGATTTAAAGTCTCTCATTTCCACCCAGACACTGAAAAATGTTGGACAAGCTAACCTGTTTCACAAATTTGAAGCCTGAGCAAGATAAAGCTGATCTATGTTAACCCTTAGCCTCAATCAATTCACTGTCACATGTAAATTGTTAACTTTCGTAGTTTTATGCAGTGACAGGGCCAATTAATATTGTCTGACAGTGTGTAAGTAAGAATTCAGATGTGTAATGACACATCCAGTTCAATCTTTAATGTATCCATTTATATGGAACAAATACACTCTACAAAACAGAAACTGTGAGAGGTCACACTTCATACACTGTATATTCTATATTTACATTGTTCATTTCTGACCAAACAATATATTTACATGTTCATTTCTGACCAAACAAATTCAACTGCTAAAGCAAACAGGGCAGAAGAGTAGTCTGCAGGGAAACACATATTTCATTGTTTACAACTACAAGAGTACACAATGAATCAAATTGACAGGGCATTTGGAAAAAACAAACAAACTTGACGTTGCAGCATCATGGCAACACATGCTGATTTCATGCATACACACACACACACACACACATGCACCATGCAATGATTTATGTAGACACAGTGCCTAGTATGTAATCTATGTATCTAAATTCGTATCATGGCCTTTCTTCTTTGTTAAGATGCCCATATTTCCAAATAAGTCCTATAATTTATACTGACTGTCCACTGGGTGTCATGGTATTCATCAGTCAACATTCTGTTTGTTGCAGCAATTCTCAGACATTAACAAATACCAGGCAGACATAAAGACTAACGTAGCCTGCAGGCTATTGGTATGAAGCAGTCATTACACCATGCATGAGTGGTACCATTCAATAACACTAACATTGTTTGTGTTTGCTCCAAAACATCCCGACGCATTACTGGAGCCATCTGAGACTGCACAGAATTTTTAACAAATGTTTATAGTGCTTTCAAGTTCTTATCTCTAATGTTTTTAATGTGCAACCTAAAACACTGCAAAAGTTTCTGATTTATGACATACAAATATTTATAAAAATGTTTGTGCATGTTTCACAATTTTAAGATAATCGTGATCCAGCTTTATGACAAAGTGCACAATTTTTTGGGTGGGGGTGGGGTGAGGGTGGAGGAGGGACAGGGGTTATAATCACAACAAATCACATCATTTTGTAATCATGATTGTAATGCTTTTCCACAAGTCTCAGACACCAAATTCTCATAACCACAAAAAATGTTATACTGGAAAATGTTAAATGCAAATTTAAAGTACATGCGGTCCCCATTTCCCCTGTCACTGCAGCTGACCTTCAAGGGTAAGCTTCAAAGACTTGAACCACAAGAAGGCACCACTGGTCAAGACAGATCATGACACATCTTCCATGTGCAACTGGTCCTGAAACGTCAGATAATCTGCCTTGACCAGTGGCACCCTCTTGTGATTCAAGCCTTCTGTACTTATCCAATTTCAGCAGCACAGGGTTTCTAAGTTGTGTGCATACACAAGCTTTAACCTTTTACTTGTCAGTATAATTCAATACTGTGGCCCCTGTCTTCAGAGACCACTCTAAATAAAGACCACCTTTTCAAGATACTCTGCTTAGTGCTTTTCATCTTATGTATACCTCCTATGAAAGACCATCTGTCTTGAGAAACCATAATTTGGCCAGTCTTAGAGTGACCATTCAAGCCAGGTTTCACTGTACATTTTAAACGCATACTGATTTCCATCACACAGAAACTGAAAGCAGGAAAATGTAAGAAGACTCATGCACAGCCCAAGGTCCTCATGCAGACACAGAACGGAAACATCCGCCTGGAGAAACACCACTAATGCAGACCAGAATGTGGCTGCATCGACACAGGCAATGAACATAATGCAACACCAAAGGCTAGCCCTCGGAGTCAGCCAAGCAGGCAACTGATCTTCAATGGGGTGCAACACAGATACGACCCTTGTCAGTCAACAAAGGTCGGCTAACAGGCAAAAATGGCACCTCCAAATAGCATATGAAAACTTTTTGACAAACGCAACCAACACCACATACATGACCAAACAACAATATTTGAGTTAAAAAAACTTGTACAACGTAAAGACAGCTGACACTGTCGAGACCCATCAGCCACAAGTATTTTGTGCGTACTAAAAAAAAAAAAAAAAAAAAAAAACCAGCACGATAACATCTATTTTTCTGCAACATGATAAAAATTAACCTAGAAATACCAAGGATCCTTTAAAACAGTATGCAATAAAAATAGCAAAATGGGCAGCTCCCATGGAAAAAATAAATAAGGCACAGGAAAGCGGAACACAAAATGATATGGCACAGTTAGCAATGATGGGTATCAATACACAAACCCACTATCAACCATCAGGATACCAGCCGGGCAGAACTGAATACAGTGGTCCCTGTCTTCAAAGGACAGGTTAATATTAATCACAGCTCCTCTGCAAGACTGCCTGTTTGGATAAACCATCAGTTTGGTGATCCCTAGGAGGTGGCGGGGGTCCACCATAACAGGGACCACTGTATTCCCAAATTATCATAGAACTATGTACCATGTTTATATCTAGCAGCACATCAGGCAGTCCAGTTGTTTTAAGCATTTCAACTGTAAGCCCTAGCCTACATTGACACATTCAGTGTAGCGTTACACTCAGCTCAGTTTTCGACTAATTTGGTTGTGAATCATATTTATAATGGGAGTGAACTGCGCTAGACTGAACTTAGGGGGACATCCTGCAAGCTAATTTTGTCCTTTCAAAATTTTTTCCTCAAATTTAAATTAAAACTCTACACATGCAAACTCATCATATGGATGGAAGGAATATTTTTACATCCCTGTAAGGTTCCTGTTCACTAGGGTTACAGATACAGACAATGCCAGATGAACTCAAGGTTTGTCCACAACAGTAACATTCCATAAGATGCATGAAAATCATTCCACAGATCCAGCATACAGAAACAAGATTCCATCACCAAAAAGTGAGGTATAAAAGATATTCCATAGGTCGCACCTGACTACAAGCTTGATATAAGAGACACACTCTCACCTGCCCTTCAAGTTCCTGTACCCTAGCATCTGTTTCTCTCAGCTTGGTCTTCAAGGCGCCCACTTCCTCCTCCAGGGGCAGTATCACAGACTTCAAACACACCCAAACACCACACCTCAGATTGCTGCTCCTATTACCTCAAATAATGACTGCTCCCTCAAGAACATATGCATCATTAAATATTGACTACTCCTATATAGTGAAACTGCGATATTTACTGCTCTCTCATATGACTGTAATCCCGCTAAGTTTCTGCAGATGATCCTTTGTATCACCATGTAGGCGCAACATTCTATGCTTCACCCATTTTGCATTTTGATGCTAAACTGTCATGAATTATCATTACACACTAAAAACAGTGACATAGACAGACAGGAACATAAAGATTTTCTGACAGAGTCTTGGCAGTTTGGAATGACAGCAAACCAGAAAACTTCTTTTGTTCGGAGTGTGTGTTCTTAAAGTTGAATTTTCATTGATAAGAAAAACCAAATAGCAAAACACAGGGCAAAGGACAGAGACACAGCGACTGTTTATGAAGCAAATACATGAATGTCAATCAGGGGACATCCGGATTAATCCAAAGAACCAAGCAGTATTGTTGCAAAAAGTGTAAGAAAACCCAACGTGTCCTGCGGTTAAATCAACTGTCATCCACACTGTGTCATGCAACCACCCAGACATAATGTAAAGACTTACCTGTGCCTCCAAATCTTGAATTCTGTTGTCTGCCTGACGTAATCTGTGCTTGAGAGATGCTATCTCCTCCTCCAGTGGTAGCACTACAGACTTGAGGATCTCAGCATCCTCCTGAGCCTGAAATACATAAACACAGTTTGTGTAAAGCTGAATTTTTTTCTTTTTTCTTTGGGGGGGGGAGGGGGAGGGGAGGAGGGTTACAATATGTCCACATTTATCTGTCACTTAGATTTTGTTATTGATTATGAATGAATAACACATGTCATGTTATAATCATCATTCAACAGGTATATGTACATTTATGTGTATGTATATATATATATATATATATATATGTATATATATATATATACAGTGATCCCCCTCTAATAAGGCCCTCTCAAGAGAGGCCACCCTCTCTACAAAAGCCACTTTTCTATGCCATAAAACTGGTATTTCCATTGTACTGTCCCTGTCAAGAGAGGCCACTCCCCTAATGTGGCCACTTTTTGGGTGCATTTGGGGTGGCCTTATTAGAGGGGGACCACTGTACACACACACACACATGTACTGTTCTTTTCTTCTTTACTGTATAACACACGCACGCACGCAAGCACACACACACACACACACACACATGTACTGCTCTTTTCTTCTTTACTGTATAACATATCCAAATAAAAGTGAAGTGAATTTTTGATGTCCGGTAATACTGATAATGGATCATATATATATATATATATATATATATATATATATATATATATATATATATATATTCAAGTTGAATACATGTGACTCAGTCCTCACCTTCTTCATGCTATCTTCCAGGTTCTCCTCCTCCTGGGTAAGGCTGGAGCCCCCTCCCACCCGCTTGATGGACTTGGCCACAGAGGCAAGGAAGCCTTCCCTGTAAACAAGAAACAAATTGTATTTCGTAATCCCTGTTGTCAGAGACCACTCTCACCAAAGACCACTCTTGCTTCCAGACTTCTTTGCACAGTCCCAAGTCATACTCTTTCCAAGTTATACTTTATTTAACACAAAAGGCCATTTTTCTTGGTTGATTTTTTTCCCCAGGTGGTAAATGAGACTGTCGCAACTGAAGTACATGTGTAACATGAATTGGAAAGGCAGAGAAAAGGCATGTTGGTAAAGACACCCCAACATCCATGTGTAGTGTTGACAAAGCTGCTAAGCAACTATCATATAAGTATTAGCAAACCATGCACGACAAATTGTGCTGTATGGACGAAAAAAAAAAAAAAAAAACATTTGAGCACATTTGTCATCAGCATGCCAAGCTTTTCTGAAAATAATTCTTCAGCAAGACACATGTTTATGGAATTGAATGTCAGTTGTTTCACAAAGTTGTGAGACAAATGTAACGAACAAATCACTGAAATGCACTCTTGTATCAGGCGAAGATATATAACTGAGCCTTGCACACTTGTCCATTTCTCTTATTATAAAGCTATCGTGTTTTATTCGTTTTACAACATCAAGGTAAAAAATTAACAGCTTCATTATCACGGCGCCTGTACAAGTATGACATTTAAGGGATATAAAACCATACATGTATGAAATTTAAGGGATATAACCCATGATTTTATCTTAACATAGCAAGAGGGAATTTTTGGCCAACGTTATCAAGATTTGATCCTCCTGTTTGGACTAAGCTTGCCACAATAAGCTAAGTTCCATATAACCCACTTGTCCCTTCACCTGCTACAGAACTCGCCACAGCCTGTTATACAGTGTCAAAAGATAACCCTAACATATAGGGAAACCTCTGAAAATTAAAAATACCAACACTCCCTATTCACCCTTTGAGTTCTCTTGAGGAGAATCACACAAGTTCGTTATCACACTTATTTTTACAACCATTCCACCTTCGATTTCCCCATGTTAAGGTGTCTCACTCAAGTACAAGTGTGTCTAACCAGAGACTTTAAATGGTCTGCTACAATAGTTTTCCTTGTGGCACAACGTGCCAAAGTGCCTCAAGGGAAGCTGTTGACTCAGTCTGTACACTAGCACGTAAAGGGTTAATACCGTTTTACTCCCTATATTAACCATTTAGACCTGCTTTGTGGCTGATCTCGTGTGGGGGTTTTTGTCGTGGACGTGACACTGACCTTTCACGTGCCAGCTTGCTCTTCATTTCCTGGAGTTCCTGCTCCAGTCGCTCATTGGCTTTTGCCCATTTGATCCGTTCCTGTTCGTACTTGGTGGCCGTGTTCTGTGTTGCCTGTGCTACAGCATCTGCACACACACAAAACAAAAATTGCACTTTTTACTGTCAGAATTTTCATCCTTATAACATATTCTCCACAGTTTCAGGAACAAGTCAGCATATAATAATCCAAGGCCAACAAGTAAACTTTCCTTAAAAAACAAAACAAACAAAAAACAAAAAAAATGCACAGACATGGTACCAAATAGTAGTGCAATTGTATGTACACTGGGTATGTTGGGAAATCTGATCTCCATTTTCTGCCACTTTGATATTACATATATCATGTTTACATAAATGATACAGAACGTGTGTACAAGAGTATTTGTATCTGTACTTTGAAGGCTAAAACTAAGTGACGAGGATCAAGAGGATGAAATCCAAAGTTTTGTCAGATGTGTACTGGGTAAATCATGTCAATAGTGGCCACAACACATGTACAAGGTACCCTAACACTTACCTTTCATATATCTGATCATGTCGCTCTACGTGGCCTAACTTCTACTGACAGACACATGTCTACTTCCTGTCCATAGTCTGTGGTATCATAATGACAATTCTAATGTCGGACCTCTATTCACCTAAGGACAAACAGTCCCTTTGACTGTTTCCTGTCCAGATTGAGTAACTAATGCCCACAGATCTCAAATATCATCAGCTTCCATTTTAAAACAAATCTGAACTTTAACAATAATACTTTATGTTAAAAACAAATCATATCAAATCAAAAACACCAAAATAAAATTACAAGAACACCAGGTTTTTCACACTTTTTCAACATGCTTTAAGCACTTTGCAACCAAAACATGAAGAACATAGTTGAATGTCCAGTTCTGATCCGCAAAAGGTTAAAGTGATCAATTTCCTTGAGGGAAACCCACCTTTCATGATGTGCTGCATGGAGGCCACTTCCTCCTCATACTTCCTATTGGCCACCTCAATTTCATCCAGTTTGCCCGATTCCAGGATGGCAGCTGCCTGTCTGATGTCTCCAATCTCGGCACTCAACTTGTTGTTTTCATCTTCTAGCGTCTTGTATTTGTCTTGTATTTCTGTCAGAGTATCCACAGCTCTTTTGAGCTCCTCTACAACAGGCAATATCTTCCCATAAGCTATGGCTGGACAGGCCAAGATCTCCAGAACACAAATTAGTTATTCTCACAGTCATTTTTTTTTTAATAATGAATTCCAGGTTTTCATTCAAAGAATATGCTTCTGTAAGTCATGTTTTATGACTTGCCAAGCAATGTGCACAAAATACTGATCCAGTCTTTTACCACTACAGTTATGAGTTCATGCACTTCCCACACATTTCTGAGATTAACAAAAAACACCTTTAAAGGAAGGCTCTCATGAATTATCATGTCGGGTGTAACAATTTTTCAATAACAACGATTTATCATATGGAAAAATGCAAGAATGATGTTTCAACCTGTTTGCCTAATTTCTAAGAGGGTAATCCATTAATTTGTCTCAATCACAGGAAGTACAGGGTACATGGAACTCCAAAGGAATCTTCACGCATCATGGGTAAATCTTCAAGGATCATGGGGAAAAAAAACGAGCTCTTATCAAAGACTAGGCTCTGCAAGTGTTTACACTATAATTCCAGGAAAGACAATGGGGGTACTGGGTAAAACTCAGAGTGGCACTCTGCAAATTGCACTCTTTAGTGTTAATAAGGTCCATATGTGTAGAAATTGTCATGATTTTTGTGCTGTATTCACACATAAATAGAAGCCACTAAACCCCGATAACACTTGGAAGGAAAAGTCAAAATAGCCTTGTTTTGTAGAGATACTCCCAGTGTAGGACCAATCTGCAGAGATTGATGGTCACCATATGGACATGTTTACATCAGGAGCATTCAGTTTTATTTTGTACGTATTCGCCCCGCGTCTCTATACTGACAGAATCACTATTTTTTCAACTTTTTATATAAAGAGAGAGAGAGAGAGAGAGAGAGAGAGAGAGAGAGAGAGAGAGAGAGAGAGAGCAATGCTTGCTAATTGATTAAAAATATATTACAAAGCACAATTTTGCAAATTCAAATTGAAATTTATGTTAATTTTATAGATTATGCCTCCTCCTCATTGTAGAACCCAACTCTGCATGCTGTGCCTACACATGGTGGCGCTCTGCAAATTGCAGTGGTTTCTCAGCAGACCACTTGTTTGGGGTATTAACAGGATTTGTATATGCGGAAAAACTTCATGGAGACGTTCATAATTAAGCCTACATATTACCTACTAAATATATAATAATTTGTATGTGGATTTTTGTTGGAAATTTTTATACATTTTCCCTTCTTTGATATTATCAGTGTCTTATGTTCATAGGCCTTCATGGAATGAATGAATGAATGAATGAATGAATGAATGAACAAACAGACAAATAAATAAATAAATAAATAAATAAATAAATAAATAAATAAATAAATAAATAAATAAATAAATAAATAAATAAATAAATAAATAAATAAATAAATAAATAAATAAATAAATAAATAAATAAATAAATAAATAAATAAATAAATAAATAAATAAATAAATAAATAAATAAATAAATAAATAAATAAATAAATAAATAAATAAATAAATAAATAAATAAATAAATAAATAAATAAATAAATAAATAAATAAATAAATAAATAAATAAATAAATAAATAAATAAATAAATAAATAAATAAATAAATAAATAAATAAATAAATAAATAAATAAATAAATAAATAAATAAAATAAATGAAAAATAAACAAATTTGATATTCAGTACAAATGGAATGTACTTGGTAGAATAACAACAACACAAAATAAACTTTACATAATTTATTGCATCGGCAGCACTTTTGAAGTAATGATACATCTTGTATGTACATTTGAATGTAACAATTTAAAGTACTTGTAACTCAAACCCAGATCAATGAAAACCTTTCCATTTTTGTTTGTTTGTTTGTTTGTTTTTTTGTTGAAAATTGGGCCAGGGTAGTTTTGTTGCAGTTTCCCCCCTCTATATCTTGATACCAATGAAATTCTGTAGGAGGGTTTCTCCTTTTTCTTTTTTCTTTTAAAGTCAACCTCATTACATCATGTAATAAAGCTAAGATTTTCTCAGTGAAGAAATCACCTTGTCAGCGTGACATACTCCTTCAATGTGTCATTCAACTCATTGACAATAAATTGAGAACAAGAGGCCCATGGGCCTAGTGCTCTGCTGGCATTGTGGCTATATTGCACCTGTTCATTTCAAAGTTGTGAGTCCTCAAATGGCTTCTGAACATATAAAGCTCTATGTAAAAATTGTCCACCAGATGGCACTTTGCTCCACATGTAATCATAGCTTATTTGTGCAACTCCTGTGATGAATATTGTTGCATGTGCCAAGACAACAATGAATGAGTCCTTAACTTTATGCCTTCAGTGACTTTGGGACAGAAGATCAAGGACACCCAGATTATGTAATACAAGAGGCCCATAGGCTTGCCCGCTGCTGTGCTGACATTGCCATCGAAGTCCAAGCTACACCCTACCAATACAAAATCACATCTCTCAACTTTACAGGCATGGTGACCTCACAAAATAGGTCAAAGTCACTGATGGTTATCAAAATTCTAGCTTTGGACATTGTCTATAGATATACCCTATAAATCTGGCAAGTCTACTCCAATTACTTTTGAAGATATGGAATTTTACATCTGAAAACACATTTTGGCTCATAATTTCCATCAAATTATAGGTGGCACCAGTAATATCATTGACAACTTAGACTTTTACCTCCCCCACAATCCCACCAAATTTGGTGAAGATCTGCCACAAACTTAAGATGCTACAGTGTTCACAAGATTTTCATATTTTGACCCCTACATTGCATAATATTGTAGGTGGCGCCACCAATATCTAAAAGAACCTAGATTTTTATACACCCTGTATGTCCTGAAAGTTATTTTGGGCTAACTTGAAAACTGTGGACAGTACTGCGGTCACAAAATTTTCACATTTTGACCTGTATATTACATAAAACTATAGGTGGCGCCACCAACATTGATGTTGATAAAGATTTTGATACACTTTATAACTCCTAAATGTTACATGGGCCTATCTTAAGAATTGTGGGTGCAGAACATTCACAAGATGACTCCAACATTCAAACTGGCCATTTGACCTTGACCTGGAACTCGGGATTCAAAAATTGTTACCTTCAAAATATGCGCCCAACATCCATCTTTCCATATATATGGTCTGTTTGTTCAAATCGGGTAATAACTTTTTGGGTTATTGAGGAAAAAACAATAAATTTAGAACCAGAGCCAAACTCCATAATTGGGTCACAGTGACCAAAAAAGCAGGTCACCAAGTAAGTTTTATGTACTATGTAATCAGGTGCAATTTTTATCTGGAGGCTCAATTCTCTTTGCCACTAATGTCCAAGCTACACATGGCCATTATAAAATCACTTTTTCAACTTTACAGGCATCGTGACCCCACAAAAATAGATCAAGGTCACTGATATCACATAACATTCTACCTTTGGTCATGGTCTGTATATCCTATGAATTTGGCAAGTCTAATCCAATCACTCCAAATACATTTTGGCGCACAATTTGTCAAAATATAGGTGGCGCCACCAGTATCATTAGCAACTTACACTTTGACCTCCTGCACAATCCCACCAAATTTGGTGAAGATCCGCCAAAAATTAAGGATGCTAGAGTGTTCACAAGATTTTCATATTTTGACCCTTATATTACATAATAATGTAGGTGGCACCACCAATATCGAAAGAGGTCTAGATTTTCATACACCCTATAAGTCCTGAAAGTTATATTGGGCTAACTTGAAAACTGTGGACGGTATTGTGCTAGCGATCGAAAGTTTACGGACGGACAGACATGAGCAGTTGCATAAGCTCTGCAACCTTTCATCAGCAGAACTGAAAATTGTTGCTGTTCAAAATATGTGCCCTACAGCCAGCTGTCCATACGTGGTCTGTTTGTTCAAATTAGGTAATAACTTTTCGAATTATTGAAGAAAAACAATTTATTTGGACAAGCGCCAAACTCAATAATAACTGGGTCATAGTGACCAAAAAAGTACGTCACCAAGTACAGTTTTATGTACAATATAACAAAGTGCAATTTTGATCTGTAGGCTCAATTCTCTTTTCCATTGATGTCCAATATACACGCTGCCATTACGAAATCACCTTTTTCAACTTAACAGGCATGGTGACCTCAGAAAAAAGGTCAAGGTCACTGATATTATATAACATTCTAGCTTTGGACATGGTCTATATATCCTATAAATTTGGCCGGTCTAATTCATTTACTTTCCAAAATATGGAATTTTATATCTTAAAACACATTTTGGCTCCTAATTACTGTCAAATTAAAGGTGACTCCACTGGTATTAGTAGTAACTTTGACTATGACCTCCCCCACAATACCATCAAATTTAGTGAAGATCCACCACAAATTAAAGATGCTATCTAGAGTGTTTACAAAATTTTTACATTTTGACCCCTTTATTACATAATGTTGTAGGTGGTGCCACCAATATCGAAAGGAACCTACATCTTCACACACCCTATAAGTCCTGAAAGTTATATTGGCCTAACATCAAAACTTAAAAGTTATCGGGCTCACAACCCAAAAGCTTATAGACAGAGGGACAATGGACGACAGACCCTCACAAAAGCTCAGCTGACTGACAAATCAGCTTAGCTAAAAATCAGGAATCCACAGCAGTGCCATCTGATGGACAAATTTGTTTGACCTTTCTACAAGGAACATATCCACAAGTTTCTGCTAAATCTAAGTGAGAAAAAAAAATCATACAAAAAAATCCAAAAATCACCGGAGCGTGACCATTTGAACAAACTTGGAAGACAATCACTCAAGAAACATCCCCACCAAGTTTGAAGTGAATCTGGCTGACAGTTTTGGAGAAGTTGAAAACGTAATTGTGAACGTACGGACGACTCAGCCTCCTAAAAGCTCAGCCTCACTAGTCAGTCAGCTGAGCTAAAAAATTAGAAAAAAAATCTGAGTGCCACCTGGTGAATTAATTCAGAACTACGAGTCTCTAAGAGTGTTCCTGTGTCAAAGCAATCGGGTGAGCAGTTTCAGAAATTTTTTTAAGATTTGCCTAAAAAGGAACAAAAGAATCATAAAATATCCAAAAATCAATGAAGTGAGACAATTTGAAAAAATCTGATAGAGACCTACCCAACATACATTTCCATCACAGCACCACCTGGTGAAGAAATTAAGAACTGGGAGTCCCTAGGCGTGTTTCCTGTGTGATATCAAAGCAATCAGATGAGCGGTTTGGGAGAAGAAGATTGTTTAAGATTTGCCCCCCAGAAAAGAACAAAAAAAATCCAAAAATCCCAGCAAGTTTGAGGTGAATCTGGCAAGTTGTTTTGGAGAAGTAAAAAATGAGACTTGTGGATACCAACCGACAACCGCCAGACAGACAGGCTGGACGGACGACAAATACCTAACCACCAAATCAGCTTAGCTGACTTACAAGTCAGCTGAGCTAAAAATCAATGGAGCACCACTATTTGAACAAACGTGGCAGAAACCCACCTAAGGTACACTACCCCAAGTTTGAAGTGAATCTGGCCAGTGGTTGCAGAGAAGTCAAAAATGTGATTTGTGGACAGACAGACAACAGATTATACTATTACCTAAGCTGACTTGTCTGCTGAGGTAAAAAAAAAACAACATAACTTCATAGCTTTGTCCCACCACCACCAAAAAAGGAGTTAGGAAGCAAGATCAGTACCTTCTTTCTGCATGAAGAGCTCCTTGAACTTAGCCCGCTTCTGTCCAAAATCCAGTTCATGTTGATGGTGTTGTTCAAGCAATGCTTGCTCCCTCTTCTTGGCTTCTTCCAGCTGCCTTTTTAGGGATACTGTGTCATCTAAAACATAAAAGCACCATTTAAACATCCAGAACATGAATCCGCTTGACTCTTGGGCTGCTGTACAAAATCTGGATGTGTCAATGCAAGGCGACAGCTGCCTTGAAAGATAGCCTTCAGGGATCATTAGTCAGGCACCAGTCCACAATCCTGGTAATCTTATTCTTACCAATATTTGGTGTTCACACCATACAATTCCAATTCACAAGAGGGGCACAGTCAGACAGGCACATACACCACTTAGAGACCAGACTTAGATGTGACAGCAATGAAGCACTATCAGCACTTTGTTGTCAACTTCTTGCGCATTTTCAGATCTCCAGGATAAACAGTGAAAAGTGATCTACAGTCTTCATTTCATTAGGTGAAAACCTCATGCTGGTGGCAGGCGGTGGGATGGACCTGACAACAGTCCTCATTTTTATTAGGTGAAAATCTAACAATATCAAGCCAGACATAAAACTGGGACATATTCTGTACGGCACAGTCATTCTGACTATGATCAGACATTTATGACTGAAATCCCGCATTGGTTTCGAAAGCTGACCACAAATGTGACCAGACTTGCAAGTTACCATTGATCAGTAATCCTCCAGATGTCACCTCTGCCACCATACACTCACAGACTCACCATGTGTGCATGTTTACGCCTTAAGTACCGAGGTACAATATACAAATGATGTTTAGTCAGTACCTTGCTTGCCATTCCGTATGCTGGATATGTTCATATATATATATATAAGCACAAAACATTCTAAGGAACATTTTTGTGCAAAATACATGCACACACATAAAATGCTGTGAAAGTTTATTTTCCAGAACAAACGCATTAACTACATTCCATTGTGAAGCAGTATAGGCCTAGGTTGTCTTCTTCTCCTTGGTACTTCACAAAGTATGCCTCAGAAGCCACTGTGTTAGCCACAGTATAACTTGTCAAGCAACCCCCCCCCCCCCAAAAAAAGCACAACTGCTTTCTATATTAAGACCCAACATATTGTTGACACTGCCTAAAAGCTCTCTTTGTGATGAATATTAATATGTGCACTTCATCTTCAAGTGTGTAAATACTTCAAAGAAAATTAAAGATGGTATTGAGTGAGTTAAGGTACAGTTACCACATTAATCCCAATAAGCACCCATGCCCTAATATTACTCAATGCCCGTTCTTTCAAAAAAAAACATATATTTTCAGTTAAGCATCAAAAAGTGAGATGGCAACTTCCAACATCAAACAGTCCTAGAAACAAAGCAAAATCTGTAAAAAGTGAGAACTGCTTTTTGTATTCACCTCTCAGGGTTTATTTTCACAGTTGAATGAAAAATATAAAAGTTGAATCCATTTCAAACTGAAAAAAAATGGAAAACTGTACATTCACTTTAATCTGCAATTGCTGTATAAACAAAAGACAAGTGACACACATTACAATGACAAAACACAATTCTCCACTTTATGTACTTTCCAAAACTATGTACTTTGTTGGACTTATCTTTAGTTTATTGTGTTTGTGGACACATCTGTCAAGTAGATGTATACCCTTTAAATAGCAGGGAGATTTGCCCTGCTCTTTTCCTTTGCTCGTCACATTTTTCTTTGGGTCCCTGTCCTTTTCTCCTATATTTTTCCATATGTTGGGCAGTGTTCATTCTTGGTCTGTAAATAATGGGGCCCATGGGCCCCATAAGGCTGTGAAATAGGGGCCCATTCCTTGCAGGGATGGGCCAAGCTAGGGGGGTTCGGGGGCATCCCCCCCCCCCGGAAAATTTTTAAACAAAGCATACCAAATGGTGCATTCTGAGGCCAAAATCAAGCATTTTGAAGGTTTTATTGTGTAGTGAAAATTGTGTCTTTTTTGGTCAGTTTTTGATCTTCAGCGGTACCAATTCCTGTACAGCAGTACATGAATCATGTAAATGTTATCAACTGCACCAGGAAGGATCGGATCAGATCAGACTGTAGTTCTGCACAAGTAAAGGTTATTTTTTATACTTTTAGACTGCTAGTGACAGTGCATGCCTAGCCATAGCAAGTGGAGTCAGAGTGAAATATCCTCCTCTTGGCCTTTAATGTACCATCACTTTGTTACAGTGTGAATCAATTTTAAAGGCTTCCGATAAAACATGCTCAGATTCAGAACTGCAAAAATTATGACCAGACTCCAGACATTCACAGTAACATTATCATGTGATTCTTGAAGTTCATAAAAATATTCAAGGACAGGAAGATTTCAAACTCAAAACAGCCAATTTCATTGTCCAACAAATAAATGAAATATGAACAATACTGGGAACTGATATCATATATTATGTTATCAGTAACCACTGTAATTAGTATTTTAATTATTTGTATGACAAGTATGATGAAATTATCTCTGCTGGCAGTACTAGGACAAGATGGTTAAAATTATCTACCAGCAGTGCCAGAAGTTTCCAGTATAACTGCTGGCTTCAACAGATTTCAGCAACAAGCCAGCCAAGGAGAAAAAATTCAAGTGCCTAAAATACACCAGAAAATATCCATGACATTTCACTCACATCTCACTCATGTCAGTTTTCACAATAATAAATAAATCATAAATAAATCAAGCTGCAACACAAGTAAGATTGAGATATATAATTTTATTACACAAATGACACCCGGTGCCATTTATGTAATGAAATTATAAATCTCAACCTTACTTGTGTTGCCGCAGGGGTCACATTAAGGATTTTTCAGTGTGGGTCCATTGGACCCATCTTTCTTCTTTTTCCGAAAAAATAGTGAGTCCATGGACTGAGTCGATGGGTCCAGTCTGAACTTGTGCAAACTAGACTTCAATTTGTGTGATTTGATTGATTTTATTTGGTCTGATCATGGAGGTAGAAATAGGCAGTATCTGATATAGCACACCGTGTGCCAGCGGGAATTTTTTTTACTCTCTTGCACAACAAGCGGCATGTATATTGAGCATGCCTGGGCTCTGTTATTTTTGCGATTCATTCCACGAGATTGTCAGAAATTACATGATTTATATTTCTGTGCACTTTCTATTTCAATTTACCTGAAAAAAACTGATGTCGTAGGATGTGTCAAGAGCCTGACATGAAGTGCGGTCACTTTTTTACTGAGCAACACGGTACAGGCCGTGCAACACACCACAAGCGAGTGTGCACAGCCTGTCACAGGCATGGATGATTTTCCGCTATGTTGTAGGCCTGCCTATATTTTTTCGGCCTGCGATCGTGAATTTCATTCCTCTCTTGTTCTGACATACAGATTTGTTCCATTCAAACAATGTAATAAAATTAAAACATCAAAATTTTGTTAAAAATCACCAACGACGACGTGATGCATATGAGACAGCAATCAACAACACATGATCACATCGTGTTTACGCATCTTCGCTTCGACCGCGTGTGACCGTGCGGTGACTAATCTGCGTATTTCCTTTGCCAACCGTTAGGAATTTTCATTCGTGCCTTTATCTGTATCTAGATTTGTTCGATGGAAGTCTTTTTGTTGAAGATATGATGCGAAAATTAAACATCTCGGTCCAATAATCTTCGCTTTAATACGACTTATCCCCCCTTCCCTCCCTCCAACATAGCGGACACGAGACAGGCACATATCTGGGCAACAACGAGTTTGATTGGACAGTGAGCGGCACGTGATCTAATCCACCCGATGAGGAACCTGGAAATGCTCTCAGTGCATAAAAATGAGGTGAACCGTGACGTAAATTTTTGCAGGAATACCCCAGGAATATTTTTTCTTAGCAAATAAGAGAACTTGTTACAAACAAAGACGAACATCAGAGAATTCCACCAGTATAATGCATAATCATGGTCATGGTGGACGATGCAAAACACCGTGACCGCAAAGGTGCAAAGTTACTAAGTTTTGGGTAATATCTGCAGTTGTAACTTGTATCATTCAAAAAGCATTGCGTGTTTTGTGCGTGCGTCCACAGAGACGAAAAATGACAATGTTTTATTGATTTCCAGGCGTCTTTTCATTATTTACGTCTATGACGCAGGACGCACGCTAAATGTGACCCCTGGCTCACTCTCAGTCTGTTCATTGTCGGCTGCTTTCGGTTTGTCAGGCATGTTTGGAGTTGCGCAAGGCAACGTGTCGACGTCGTTCCTAGAAGCGTAACAATGTAAATACGGCTGCTATTGGACAATGACCGAGGGACCTTTGCGCTCTGTCCAATCAGGGCTGCCATTCCACATGACTGCACGGTGCCCCCCCTGCCCCCAATGTACACGAGGAGCACCTGACAGAGTTCTCACTCGATTTCTGTAGCTTTGAAAACCTACGCCCTTAGGTTGGAAATCATGAATTAATTACAAATGTTCATAAAGTATTCACAAGTTGCAACAAAATTCTAAAATTAGAAATTTATACAATGCGCCCGGCAGGCCCCGTGACTCAAGTCAATGTGCGTCTTCCCTGAAAAAAGTGCGCTAATCCCGCAAGGCCGCACCCAAGAATGAACACTGGTTGGGCAATTCCCTTTTTTTTGTCATAAGAATTCAATACAATTTAGGCTAATTGAGAACATAACTTATCAATCTATCTATTGACCCAAATATAAGATACAAATTCAGAACCATTTCCATAAAAACAACAACAGAAAATATGGCTTTTTTGGACTGTTACTTTTGGGTGCCCTTTTTTGATTGTCATAGTGTGCTTAAAAGTGCTCTTTTACATGAAAGGTGCCCTGCCCTCTTGAAAAGTTGAAGACAACACTGTAAAGCTGAAATGAACAAGAGTAAAATATCATATTTAGCTCTATATTTATATGTGATGGCACATCTTCATATATGACAATACTCCTGTCAAGTTTCATAACTGTAGGTCAAACAGTTTTGAGATAAACATTTCACAAGTTTCATGTCAGACATGGGGCAGACAATAGTTACACATATTTTCAGTGAATCAAAGGTGTCACTCAGGCACAGTCAGAGGCACAGACGAACCAAACCTCTGGTGCACATCTTCACATACTGATTAATAATCCTGTAAAGTTTCATGACTGTAGGTCAGAGTTTTGAAAGTATGCATCACGCAAGTTTCATGTTGGATGTTGGACTGATGAACAAATGGACAAGGGCCAATCTGTAGTGGTGGGGACATATTTAAAAAATAAAAAATAAAAAAAAAAAAGTTCAGTGGGGCAGACACATGGGAATGCCATGATCAATGTGTCCATGGGCTGGTACAAAGTACTGTATTGGCACCTATTATCAGGGACTAAAGTCCACCAGCATTAAGGGGAATGTCAGAAAACAGATTTATGTCTTGCGTACTGAATGACCACGTCTTGAACCAGCAACCTTTGGCACCCATTACCTGGCCGCCCATAACATTCATGATTGTCAACACATGCATAATGAATAGTTTGCTACAATGATATAAGCATTTTTAAAACTGTAAGTCCAAGGCAAGCAAAAAAGTGTTTAAAGCACCAAATCTATGGTTCGGTCCTATGTACCTGTAAACTACAGCAATTTCTTTTATATGACTGCTGTCCATCTTTTCTTCGCTCATCTCCAAAAATCAATTTTAAGGAACAGTCTGACTGCAAGGACTAAAATATCATATATGGTGTAATGATTGGCAACCATGTGATTTAACAGATAAAATGTCTCAGTCAGACAGTGAGATGATACTAAGTCATTTTCACCTTATTCAATACTATTCATCCACCACTGCGGGACATTTTTATTTACATGCAGGGAGCTGTCCGTGTTCTGGGAGATGCCTCTGGCAACATACATGTACTGTGCCTTCACTACACACACATATATATGCAGTGAAACCTGTCTTGAAAGACCACCCCAAGGTTGACCAAATTATGGTCTATCATGACAGGTGGTCTCTCGTGGGAGTCATGAATAACATGAAAAATACTACGCACAGTATTTTGACCAGATGGTCTTTCAAGAAAAGTGGCTTCTCAATGGAGTGGTCTCTCAAGACAGGGACCACTGTATACATATTTACAAGGAAAATATTCACTAACCCTGACTTTCCTGTCACACTTAACTTTATGGGGAAATTTTCACTGCAAGATGACTGTGACTAATCAGAATGCATGTTGTTATTTCAATGTTTCCCACCCCCAAGTTTGCAGATTTTCTGTTATTTTGGTGGTTGAAATTAATACACGATCTAAGCATTGAATGTTCTACTGAAAGACATTACACAAAATAATTTGAACTTTTTGGTGCTCAGCATGGGGGTCAATGAGCCAAATTGACCTTTAAAGAATGTTGAATCCTAAAAACAAGATAGCTTCATTAATAATGTATAGGTACTGAGCCAAGTTTGAAAAAAATCCATGCAAAAATGTGGGAATAGTTGCACACACACAGTATCACATCTACAGACCAATAAATGCAAAACAGGGAAATTTATTACTTTCTATCAAATTTGAAGAGGATCTGGCCTACAATTTTGAAGAGGATCTGGCCTACAATTTTGAAGACGAAGCTGAAAAAGTGAAAATCACACAGATGAAATTATTTCAGTTGTGGAAAGAGGCACTATAATTTAAGAAAACTGGTACTTTTTTTAATGTAAAAAAAAAAAAAAATTGTACAAAACCTTTATTCTCACATGTCCTAAACAACGACACAAAGAGGAAATTATTCCTGGGGGTGGAGTCATTACAATTTGAGATTATTAATACACTTTTTTTAATACAACCTTCAAGGCTCTTGAGGCGGGCCATTTTTTTTTTCATGCATGTACTGTTAATTGCCTTATTTTCATGCACATGAATTTTCACTTTTTTATAAAAAGGTATTTCACTCAAGTTTTAAATTCACTATTTTGGAGAAAAATATCCATTAAAGTTAAAAGTTAAAATTCTTTTCTCACAGGGGTTTTCTTTAACGGATTTGTTTCATGAGCAAAACAAGTAAAAAAACATGTAGCATTACAGCGAAATAAAATAAATTTACATGATATGTCAAAATCTGTGCTGAAGGTCAAGGTGAAAGGATCAATGCACTAGTACAATATTTGCTACGCTAAAACTGTCACAATCTTCATATTTTGTAAATGAATATAAACATCAGAAAGAACTAGAAAAGAAGATTTTCACAGCAAATCTGTCTGGGTGTCTTCAAAATGAGAACAGTTTAAAATGCTACACGTCGCCATTGTTCAACGTTATCTAAATTTTGTGTATTAGCCCAATTTTTATAAAGGAAAATGCTACAACTTTGGTTCTTGGTTCATTGGATGTGGCCATGTCGCAAACTTTAATGAAGTTTGCATGAAACTACTATCTATAATAGTTTTGAAGCCATTCAACATTTATGTTTTGTGTATTTGCTTAATTTGCATAAATTGAAAGCCTACAACTTTGGTTTATGGTTCATTGGATGGGGCTTTGCTACAAACCCATAAACTGAAGAAGGAATGGACCTCTATTTATTATAGTTTTTAAGCTAATCAAGATTTACATTTTGCATGTTTACCTAATTTGCATAAATTAAAATCCTACAACTTCAGTTCATGGATAATTGGATTTGGGTTTGCCACAAACCTATAAATTGAAGTTGGAATGGTATGTCTATGTATTACAGTTTTGGAGATATTCAACTTTGAAATTTTTCAAAAGTCCCTTGTAAGCATAATTTGAAATTCTACTTAACTTATACTGTCTGTTATATTGGCAGGTATCACAAACCTATATATCATATGCTAACTGACATATTGAGTATCTGCAATATTTTGGAAGATACTTTTTAACATCATGACTATTCCAAACGAAATGCACAATTTCACCGGTTAGGTCAGTCACCATAGCAAGTTTGTGATTTTCGAGAAAATAGTGCTTGAGAAAATATCCAGACCAACTAAGTTGTGAAGAAGAAAGAAAAGAAAGAAAGAAAGAAAGAAAGAAAGAAAGAAAGAAAGAAAGAAAGAAAGAAAGAAAGAAAGAAAGAAAGAAATTTACAATTCCAGTGTTTACTTACACAGTGGGCACCCTTGGGACCAGAGAAAAGTGCCCACTCTTGAGAGGGTCAGCCCTTCTAACAGTAGAGATGAGTATGTAAGTAAAATTTTTAAACTTGCATGGCGAATTCTTGAGCAAATTAGCACCAAAGGCCATTTATCAGTGGGTTCTAAAAGTGTTGGAAAGATCATATAAAGATGCCACGAGTAGACTTCCCGGCCAAAAAAACACACTTCTGCCAGTCACACGCAAGTGACCGGGTGGAGTAATTTACAGTGAACTGAGCATCATGCTGACTGATCTGTCACACATTCGGCAATTTTCTCTATCCCCCTACCTTCGCGTATTTGCCTGTGACTCCAAATAATTGTTGCTATAAACCCTGGAATCTTTATTTTCGCATGCCACAATACAAAAAAAAAAGCTTCCCGTTTGTGTGTTTCCTCCGTAAATTTCGGAAGGTTCACACACGTTCACCGGGTGGAAGCCATGATGAACACACTGTAACACGAGCCGTGATTGGCTCATTTTTGCATGGGACTCAATTGACCAATCAAGTGATGTGTTGTTCTTCTGACCACATGGCCAATACAGCTGTTTGTATACAGTGGTAGGAAAGATGATGACAGCACACTTAATGTACATTACAAAGAGACGTATTTCTGATTTGAAATTCTCCATTTGAATTTGAATTTAGAACACCATTTATTGCTAGGAACTTGCCGATACTGTATACAGAAATTAACGATGTACGGATAGCATTCATGGTAGTACGCAAACGGTGGCATCGATGTGCATCCCATCAGTGGCAACAAGAAAGACGATGCTAAAACCAATACAACTATTAATCTGTATTAAATTTACCTGGAACAGTGCCTTCCAGAAATTATACAGTATTTTACATTGTGAGTCACCCTATGCGAATAGTTTACCCTGGAATCTTTATTTTCGCATGCCACAATACAAAAAACATGAACAGTCAATCAGTCAATTTGTATTTTTAATATTTAGCCAGTTTTACTGTTCACAGTCATCGCTAGAATCGTGGTAAAAATTGACCGATTTTTGCCGATTTGCAAGTGACAATAAGTGCCAAATTTGGGTAAATGGTTTGTCCAGGCCTTTATGTATGGATTGATGAAAAAGAATATTACTATGTTTGTTGCACCAGGTTATATTCGAACAAGTGGACTTTGCATACGGACAAGTGGATTTTAAAATTCACTTGTCCTGCTGACGAGTGCTTTTCAAAAAAATGTTCGTGCCCTGTGTCTCAGTATTGGGTATAAAGAACAGGCTTCATCTCACTGCAGCTGGTTACAAGAAAACAAAGACAAGAAAGTGTCCACTAAGATGACATGAATCAACACCCGGTTTCAAATTTCACAAAGTTGCCAAAAATACTGACCTTAAATACTGACACTATAGTTTTGTCACATATGAAGTGACTAAATTTGGTTTTCCTTGCATGACAAAATGTATCACTTTTTTGCTAGTGAAAGGATCCAAATGTAACTGTACAAGTATTGCAGTGTCTTAAATTATTTGCATTTGTGTGGCCAAAAGTACCACTCTAACATTCTATTGAATGCGGAGGTGGGCCTGACCCCCCCCCCAAAAAAACAAACAAAAATTGCTGTCCCAAATCCTAAATTCTGACATTTGAGTCCACATGTGGACAGTACTGTTATTATCATTGGCAGAAAAAAGCAAAGTACAGGGGGAGAGTCACTACAAACAGAGAAAATTTATACATGCTAAAAGAAAAAGAAAAAAAAAAGGCTGTCCTAAATCCTAAATTTTGACATTGGGGTCAATATTTAGGCCAGCATTATTATTACTGGCCGAGCAAAGTACAGGTCGCAAGAAAGTACCCACATTATCACTCAGGAAATAAAGGCTCAACACTTTATTGACTAAGCAAACACTTAAAAAAGAGGCAACATGGTAAAATAGGGATGTTTGTCGGGGAGAGGGGACATGGGACAACTGATGAAGGGGTTTTACCTGAAACCAGTTCTGCTGTTTGACTTCTGTCACGCCTTTTGGGTTTTTTTTGTGTGTATAGACATCGAGAGATATTGGTGTGGTATGCTTGTTCGTATGCGGTAGCCTTTTGTCTTACTTTGAAGTACATGTATTTGTGTAATTGCCACAACTGATTTAAATACATTTATTTGCCAGTACTGAGTACAAATTAATAAATACAGTGTTTCTAATGATACTCTACTTGTTTGGGGTTTTTTTTCAGTAAACAGTTCAATACACTGTAATTTGTTGTGTGCACATCATTAGGCCCAGTAATTAACTTGCTCTTCCAATATGAATAACCTGAGAGGCTTGAACTCTCATTGAGAGTGTGAGTAGAGACATGGGGGAACATTAATGTATTTTTTTTACTACTTGCAGAGTAATACAAACTTTCTTTTCATCTAAATAAAAATTGTATTGTAAATCAATTTGGGTATTAAAGTGGCTCCCATGATAGCTGTTGTTTCATGGCCTTAATGGGTGTCTCCTGACTATGATATGTTACAAATGTCTATTCTGTACAGAACAATATTCAAATAAAGGTTGTCTGAGTCTTAATATACAGTACTACTGGGGGAAATGGGTAGCTGTATCAGGGCAAGAAAATTTGTTTTGAGAAACTACCTCTCTGTAGGACATGTGACACAAAATTTTCAGCTGTACTCCCTCATTTGTATCACTTGTGCTAAGAAGTGTACATTTGTGTAAGTTTAGTTTTAAAAGGGCCTTGTAATGGTAATCATTATGTCATATAGTGAGTTTGTGCACATCTGTTTTGCCAACGAAATTTGAAATTTAACAGATTATGAACTTTGCCAATCACATTATTTGTCCATGGGACAAGCAAAATTTGAAAGTCACTTGTCCTCAAAAGGATTTCACTTGTCCCTGACAACAGGATCACTGAAAAGTAACGGGCAAAGCTCCTCCAATATGAGACACAAGGCACCTGGATGGGCCTTATGTTCTTTTTGACATATAATCTGAGGACCATAACCAAAATAAATAAAAAAATTAAATAAGAAATAAATTCTTGAAAAGCATTCCTTCAAAGACCTTGAGAAATTAATCAAGGTCATCCAGATTAAGCAATATCAAACTTCCACATGTTACACATTTGTGGTACATTTGGCATCATTCCCCTTAATCTTGAGCAAGAGGTAAAATTAAATGTCCTTAAGTGCTTAATTACATGGAAAAATAGGTCAAGGTCTCACAATCATTGGGTTATGGTGACTCAAAACCAGGTCACCAAGTAGTTTTATGACTTTATGTACAATGTACTCGTGCACGATTTTCATGAAGAGGCTATTTGTCAATGATGTTCATGGTATACCCTGCCATTACAAAATCACCAATATTGCATATAACATATTAGAATTGGACATAATTTTTCTATCCAAAGCAAAATTATTTTTTTAATTTTATCTTTCAAGATATTTTACCTCATAATTCCTATCAGAGTACAGGTGGCGCCACCAGTATCATATGAGACTGAGATTTTGATCTCCATAACCCCACTAAATGATATAAGGATCAATAAAAATTATGGATACTAGATTGGTCACAAGATTTTCACATTTTGACCCATTTATTACATAATAGTACAGGTGGAACCACTAACAGTGAAGTCAGTATAGATTTTCATACAGTTTATAAGTCCTAAAAGTAATATTAAGGGCCCAACTAAAAAATGGTAAGGTTCAGAGCATTCAAAAGATTTTCAAATTGTGAGCCCTACATTCCAACTGGCCACTTCACCTTGCTCTTCAACTCTGATTAAACCATTGTTAGCATTCAAAATGTGCACCCCACTTTCAGCTTTCTGTACATGGTCTGTTCGTTCAAATAACGCTACATAACTTTTCAAGTTACATGTGTAGTGAAAACATAAATAACATACTTGGACAAGCACCAAACTTGATAGTCATCGGGTCATGGTGATCCAAAAAGTATGTCACCAAGTTGAGTTTTATGTACAATGTACATGTTCTCAAGTGCAATGTTCATCTGAAAGCTAAATTCTCTTTGCCATTCATGCCCAAGATACACCCTGCCATTACAAAACCACTTCTTTAAACTTTACAGGACTGATGACCCATCAAAAATAGATAAAGGTCACTTTATTACATAACATACTAGCACTGGACATGATCTATATTATCCAATTTTTTTTTTTTTTGAGATATGGAATTTTACATCTTTCAACATACTTCAGCTCATCATTTCTACAAGTTCTAGGTGGTGCCACTAGTATATATGCAACTGAGATTTTGACCTCCACAGTCAAACTAAGTTTCATGAACATCTATTAACCACTTTCAGGTGTCATACATGACCTCTGGACTCCGCCCTAACCTGGGATCATCAGAAAACCTTTCCTTGCCTGCATAATATATGTATTCATGAATCCAACATAAGACTGTACATTCTGAAGGCGCAGACTCACCTAAAACTTCCTGCAAACCTGCATGAATTTCTTTCTCTGATTTACCAAGTTTTGCCTCAACAGTTGTGCAGAATCTTATTTGCTCTGCATCAGGACACTCCATGTGGAAGCCACGTTCACGGCCAGACCCTTTTAATTGTGTCCATACAACAATGCCAAATGTAGGTCACAGGACCCTCATTTTTAGGTTAAAGTAAAACTAGGTATGAGTGACCATGTGAAATTTCATCCAAAAATAGTATATGCATCATTTTTGCACCTATTGACATTAATTCTGGGAAGGCCCTTGTATATAGCCTTATACGGTCCATAAGAAAGGAGAGAAGACTTATTATAATTCAAGAAAAGTTGTGTGCTTTCCAAGATAAGACAGTTCCCCTGCATGCATATGCTGAAATGTCCTATATGTTGACCTTCAAGTCAACATATAGGACAATATGCCTGCACTCCTTTTGTACTGAATAAAAACAAACAAGTTCTGCCATTAATGCTGGCCTCTCCTGATGGTATAAAAGACCCTTTCCATGGAAGTGTTCAGCATTGATTGAAGGATAGGTCAACATATGCATCTGGGTATACATCCAGTGTTGAACAGCTCTGTTAATGACAGTTATCCAGCTCAGCAATTGTGCACATGGTATGGTACGTACATTGGTTTCATTTTCTTTGTGATATTACTGCTACCCCACACTCCCCACAGGGGCAGCCAACAGCATTAATAATGAGCCTATGATTTTATATAAGCAACCAGCTTTTTCCATGCAATGTCCATTGTGAGATAATTTCCTGAACTGCATAAACCTACATCATACCCCTTATACATGTAGCAACCTCCCATCACACGAGAATCAACACACACTTACTTTCCTGTGTACTGTACTTCTATTTGCTTGCATGTACCTGATGTGCATGCAACATCCAATTAAATCACAATATGAGAACTTTCATGGTTTTTCGTCGTGGATTGGGGGGTGGGGGGTTAACAATGTCTGGCCTTCAACTTCAAAAAATTATATATATGCTTTTCTTAAAAAGGACTTATCAAAAGTGTATCCAATCACTTCAATAACACATGCCAAATCTGGGATGGAATTCATAAAGTCCACCTAAACAACAATGCATTACATCACAATGTAGAAGTGGCTTGGATCAATGCACTAAACACAATACAACTGACAGGCCTAAACAGACCAGAAGAAACATACTAAAAATGTTTACGTGTAACCTCTGCAGTTCCAAGAGAAAATTCAGGCACTGGAAGGCCTTGAAACGGCACATAAACAGATGTCACAAGAATCCTGAAAGAAGATACAGATGCCCAATGTGCATATCGGCTTTTACCAGGATGGAAAACTTCAACGCACATGCTAAGAAGAAGCACCCGGACCTGAACCTAAGCCCATCATTACTGACACACTCTAACTGATCAAAGTAGACAAACAAGAGGCCCATGGGCCTAATGCTCTGCTGCCACCATGGCTATATTGCACCTGTTCATTTCAAAGTTGTGAGTCCTCAAGAGGCTTCTGAACATATAAAGCTTCTGTACATTAGTGTACAGAAGTCCACCAGATGGCACTTTGCTAAACATGTAATTATAGCTTACAAATTTGCGCAATTCCTGTGACAGATATTGTTCCATATGCCAAGACAACAATGAGTAAGTCCTAAACTTTATGTCCTTAGTGACCTTGGGACAGAATATCAAGGTCAAACACAGGTCAAAGTCACTGATATTACATCAAATTCTTGCTTTGGACATTGGCTATATATTGTATAAATTGGGCAAGTCTAATCTAATTACTTTTGAAGATACAGAATTTTTTTATCTTAAAACACATTTTGGGCTCATAATTTCCATCAAAATATAGGTGGTGCCACTAGGATCACAAGCTACTTAGACTTTGACCTCCCCGCCAATCCTACTGTATTTGGTTTGGATCTGCTACAAATTAAAGGTGCTAGGGTGTCCCACAAGATCTTCATAATTTGACCCCTATATTGCATAATATTGTAGGTGGCACCACCAATATAAAAAAGAAACTTGAGTTTCATACACTCTATAAGTCCTGGAAGTTATATTGGGCTAACTTGAAAACTGTGGACGGTATTGCGGTCACGAGATTTTCACATTTTGACTTGTATATTACACAACACTCTAGGTGGCACCACCAACATGGATGTGGACAAAGATTTTTATACACTTTTTAAATGATAACAATTCAGGAACTGGCATTGTTGAAACCTCGCCTGGCAAACACATCTTTGCGGCTGCAAACAGGTTTCTGCCGACTAGAAAAGTTTAAAGGTGTGAACGTAACCTAAATAAACATCGCAAAGTATGCAACATTTGTTGTGCATGTTGCATCTTATCTAAATTTATGTTTTCAGACAGTACAGTCACCAGGTTGCTTCTGGAGGCCTTCCAGATCGCAAGTCACATTATATACCTTAGCGGCCCAAAAACGACATGTTGCCAGCTCAGATTTGGTGTTGGCATATCGTCGATCCAGACTCACTGCTGCTCACGATTCCAAAGTTACTTACAAATACTGAATTCACTGCATGTAAGCAGCCAAAATTTGGTATACTGCAAGAGCAAACAGTAAACTCTGTTTGTTTTCTTAATAAAATTATTTTCTTACGATAGATTTCAGAGGAACCTGGGTCTACGATATGTCCCCTGGAAAGCTGGAGGAATGACCGCGCAGCCAGACTGGGGATTCCTGGCAAATTTTGTCACACAGACCACACACAATACACAAAAACAAAAAAGTGAGAGTGTGTTGTTGATTTATGGGGGTGTGACAGTGCTATTAATAGCTTGTCTTTTTGCTCAGATCTGTTGATAATTAATACTAAAATTTGGTGGATATCTTGAATGGCATCATTATTTGCAGACGGTATCTGGGGTGTTTAGGGCCTGTATTTTTCCGTTTCAAAATGAGTGTTTTTCCATTTTGGGAAACTACAAATTCCGTTTCATTTCCGTTTCACTAATTCTAGGGCTTGATTTTAGCACTGGTCAATAAAAAAGGAAAAGCAGTTGATCTTATCGCCTCTGGAAAATGTTGATCCATCGACGAACGGCAAAGTGACTCCATATTGTTTACTATGTACGTTGACAGCCTCCACCTACAGACGGCGCTATTATCATTGTACCTCTGTTGCGCGTTATATCTATATGCCATGCAAATGAATGGATACGGTAGTAATGGGGTCTATAGCGCGCAGGTGTCCGGCCTGTCGTTAAATTTGCTCCACATGGTATCGATAACGCCGCCGACTCGTCAAATTTGGATCCAAGTCCGTGTGTTTTGCTTTATGCGATGACATATGTGGTGATTTTGAATTATTTGAGAGGCAAAATTCACAAATTCCACTTAATTTCCGTGGCATTTGCCGATTTCCGTTCCAAATCTTAAATTCCGTTTGAGATCATAGATTCCGTAAATTCCGTCCGTTTTCCGCGATCGCGGAAAAGTACTGGCCCTAGGTGTTCATTATGATTTTAAGGAAAAGGAAATCGATGCTTGAACTTGTTTAGTTTTGATTTACCAAGTTAGGCCTACAAATTACATTCACGATCATTATATTCCAATCTAATGCTTACAGTAATTAATTGTGGTGGCACTTTCCACTTTTCGTGAAATATAATTGAGTGTTTATACCTTCCATAGTAGGCCCTTTAATTTTAAATATTGCAGTCACCACCAATGCCAATGTCATATATGCGATAGTGGAAACCCGAGGTGAGAGGCTTCCCATCAGGATCAACGCATTTCACCAGATGGGATAAATGCACTTCAAGGAGTCATGAAATTATAGGTCTATATAAAATCATCATGCTGTGTTACCCACAGCTAGCAAGTGCGTATGTGCCACATTGCCACCTGAACTTTTGGGTGAGCAAGAGTCAACTGAAAATGAAGATGAAACAATCAGTGATGATGTTAGGCTTATCAGATAATGTGGATGACAATAATGTCAGAAATCATGATGGTCATGGTGACAATGATGGTCGCAGTGACAAAAAAAAGTGAAGGCCACAGCGATGACAATGATCAAGTTTATGGTGATGATGATGACAATGATACTCACAGTGACGATGTAGGGCCAAGGATTTTCCGTTTCAAGAAAAAGAGGAATTCCGCTCCATCAGCAAACATTTTTCAAAATTTGTTTCACTGCTATATATTTCTATATAAATGATATAAAAAAAAATATCAAATTCTGTTTCAAGGATGAAAAAAATGCACAATAGACCTGTTCATAGGACTCGGGTTTATTCGGTTTACTTCGGGAAGCGCACCCTGCTTTGTTTACATTTTGTGCTCGACCACACTGGCCAGATTACACGTAAAAGGATAAGAAAGTAAAACACAAGATATGCTTGGATTTATCGAAAAATCAAATCATCAGCAAACTATAAATGCATGTTTCACCACTGATGTAACATTTTAGGTAAAAGATTTGCACTGTTCACCACAATCCATGCTGTAATCACTAGCATTGGCTGTGGCATCCGTTGTAAACATATGACAGCATCCCCGGCTAGGATACTTGCTGATTGGACAATCAGGCCATTAATAGAATGAATAATTAATTACGGTCCGGAAAAGTTCGGTATGAACAGGTCTATTGCACTTTGGTTTCTGAAAAAAAAAGGTTAAACCTTGACCCTAATGATGGTAACTATATAAATTGTGATTATGGTGATGATAACAGTGACAAAAACAACAAACCTACATTTCCATCATATCACTCTCTTTTAAAAAACGCACAGCACTTGAATCTACAAATCACTGGCAGCCATGCAGCTTCAAAACACTCAACGTGTTATCACTAGATGGCCATAGTATTATGCCACTTGTTAAAATTTATTACCCTGGGTTTATTACCCATTAGTTTTCAACATTACCTTGTATATCATATCGGAGTGACTTTTTTCACCGTACGGCGAGAATAGTGTATTGTCTATTTTCACCGCACGGTGAGAATAGTCTTTTGTCTATTTTCACCGTACAGTGATGATAGAGTTTGGTCTATTCATCATATGATGAGAATAGGGGCTGCTCTATTTCTACCGTATGGCGATGGCATAGAAGTCAACCAGGGAAAACTATTTTGGAAAAACATTGTGTCATGATATTGCACACAAATGCCCAGTTGCACATGTCCAGATCATGTCCGGATTAAGGTGACTCTGGAGTCAAGCCCCGTCAAATGGGTATGTTCACTTGCACATGTCTGGGTTAAAATGAAGCCCTACTGAATTTAACCCCACAATTTAGTTCAGGGTACAGCCAGGATTAAAAGCTAAATTTCCTCTGATTTTCCAATGTATGCACACATCACTTTGCTGTAAGTGTGGATTTTACTGTATCGTTGAAGATTAAATTGACTAGTTGCATAAATTTGATTTGGTTGATCGTCTGTTGCATACAGACACAGGAGCAGCCAGCAGAATAATTGCTGGATCCCATGATTCCACACACATACATGTTTCCATGAATTATATAAGAATCTTGTCGGATTCTGGGCGATACTGTATTATACGGGCACAGTGAAAATGTGGCCACACGCATAGTTTAATATTATCAATCCATTATAAAACATACTTAAGAGACCGGTCCAAGTTTGTGGCCACAAGTCTGGCCACAAATGTGGCCAGTGTGGCCACATTTAAAAATATCAAACAATGTGCCATAACTGTACTTTAACGAAGTTTCCGAAAGAATCTGGGCTGGGGTGTTCCCAGTGTGCTATCTTACGATTTATTCCGTATTGAGGCCCATGTTGACATATTGGCGGTATCCACAAATAAATTTCCCAATTTTATCTACTACATTTATTCCCGTTTAAGCTTATTACGGGCCCCTCATTACCTTGCCTTAAACGGTAAGGGACCACATATCACTTTGGCAACATTGTCATTGGCATTGCGGGAACCATGTTTTCTTCTCCGCCGACTCGCTCAATGGGACTCTTTACTGCATATGCATATATCAGATTACAGGGAGCACCTTGTTAGCATATACATGTAAACAAAGTGATCGAGTATTTAATGCCAGACGGAATAAATAATAACAAATATAAATTTAATATTAAATTGATGTGGTTTATTAAAATATATCAAATTTATTCCGTCCAATACATTTGAAGCTATCTTGATGCATACAATTCATGGGAACTATGTTCTCACAAGTGTACTAATTATTCGGTGCACGACAGTTCGTCTAAAACCAGTCAGTCGAAAACGTATTACGTCGAAATTCTATTATGTCTAAATTCCTTTACGTCTAAAATCATATTCGTCGAAAACAACTTGGTAGAAAAACATAATGGTCGAATGGAAAATTGGTCTAAAATTCATGAATTTTTGTCTAAAACTCGTCGAAAACTCAAACTGTAAGGCGCACTGCCTCTTGTACCCGGTAATGCATTCAAAGCACAGTTAGGCAAAATGCCGGCCCTTGTGCATGGGCGGGACAGGTCATTATTTTTCATGGCGTATTCTTTGTTTCCCACGGAGACAATCCATCCTGTGCACTGGCGATCTTCGCACCGCCAGTAAGTTCCTTGTACGTTCTATCCTTCGTATCTGTATCTGTACCCCGCAAAGGAGAACTTGATCCCGCCTCTTGCGCTCGGGTATGTTTCGCCAACTCCATACGATCCACCTGTTGCGACAAAGTTGCTTTTCGGGCTGTTTGTATGTCGACCAACACGCACTTCGGCAAAATGGTTTTAGACGTACTGTCGTAGACCCATAATTATTGGTAGCAACTGTAATTCGGTCCGATGCGCATGCACGTCCTCACGGCTTCAGGTGATCTTCCATTCGACGCTGTTTGCTTTCACTTGTTTGGATTTGATGCATGCGGGCCGTTTTAATAAGGGAAGGTAACGGGAGCCGGTAACGGAATAAATAGGGGGAAGGGATACTGGGAATTTCCACAGGGTGCTATAGGGGAATTAAGGGCGACAACACGGCGGTTGTTGGCGGGCGAAACTCGGCGTACAGCAGGCATGAACATAGCCAGAGCAGAGGGGCTAGATTCTTTGGGAAACTCCGTTAAAGTACAGTAATGGGACATTGTGTTTATATTTTTAAAATGTGGCCACAAACTTGGACCGGTCTTTTAAGTATGTTTGACAATATATTCAAAATATTGTACTATGCATGTGGCCACATTTTTACTGTGCCCGTATAATACAGTATCCCCGGCAGGGCTAGAAATAGGGCTTATCCGCTTGTCCGTTCTAAGTGAAACTTGTGACTGGCAAGTAAAGTTGGCAATGCACTTGTCCAAAATTTACATACAGTTCAATTAGAATAAGATGCCACTTGGTTGGCGGACAAGTGAAAATTTTTCCTTATTTCTAGCAATGCCCGGATTCTGCAGCAATTAGTTTTGCTTCCCCATTTCGCACAAATTTTTAAGGCTTAAGTCCGTCCCTGTGTTGGTATTGTTATGATATATAATCATTAATGTGTGTATATATCTACATATCATCAGGATAAAAGTTGCGCTCGCTTTTTACGATGCTAGCCGTTTATATATTAACCCACAAAAGCCTAAGACCAAGGCTTCATAGCTTCAGTCTCTGTCAACTGCAGTTGAGTTTGGCTGTAAACTGTGGGTTGGGCATCTTCAATATTATCCCTTAAATATAATTTACACGAGTGAAGTGGTATCCTTGTGATACTAACCGTCTGCACAGGGGCCTTGAGAAGCTGGTGATCCTATTTCGTTCGTCTCCATGGTTGTTTTATCGCCTATAGACACTAAATTTCTGAATACAGTCCCTGGATTTTCACCTTTCAGCCATCATTTTTTGTTGGTACTTAATACGCATGCGCCTAATTCCTTACATCCTTCAGAAAAATTTAAACTAACTTTTTGACGTAAAATAATTCATCATTTATAGCAAATCCATGTTTTTCTCTTCAAAAAATACATGCATTAACGATGTAAATTCATCTTGCAAAATAACTCATCATAGTCGATCGAACAATAAGCAGACACAGTAAATTTAATGTGATACATGGGACCGCGTTTAGAAAAGTGACAAATTGGGTCATGGCTCCTGCTAAAAGACGGAATGGAACTACCATTCGGGGACCATATGCCGGAACGGGGTTTTCTTTGCCCGTCGCACTTTTCTTTGGTTATCCAGGCTCTCCAAGACCAGCTTGGCACTTTTTTCTTTCCTATCTTTTATAAGGACTGGCTAGAAATGTCTATTAAAAGAAATCTACACGGTTAAATACACGTTGATCGATGATTTGAAATGGGGGGGGGGGAGGGGTCCCCGTGGCTGATAATATAATAAGTGATATTAATAATATCACTTGTTATATTATCAGCCACGGGGACCCCTCCCCCCCCCCCCATTTCAAATCATCGATCAACGTGTATTTAACCCAGCTATCAACATCAATAATATTATTATTGATGTTGATAGCTGGGTACCCAATTGACAAGACGAATGTTTGAGTTTTTGAAAAACATGAACCTGATCGAAGGGACATTATGATCATAGTAATTCAAAGAAGGTCTGGAAGGGCAAGTGAAGTACAGGAACAGCGCGAGGGGCCAGAGACGCCCCATTCCGACTGGTTCCTGCAGGAACCCCCAGGATCTATGGTGTTCCGTTCCGTTTTTTACTATAAGCCTGGGATCCCAGTCATCAACTTAGCAGACGACAATATCTTGCAGAAGAGCTAACGATGTTGGTGTTTGATTCTTGACTTGTTCTTCATTGACAATGATAATGTAGGGCTGCATATGCCCTACAATTACTCAGTTGCTGAGGCTGTGATAGATGCTGTTGGATAGTGTATGATTTCAGACTAATTTCGGGACTGGCACTCAGTCACCAGAGCCTTTCAGTTTCAGAGGCTGAACCAGAGGCTAGAGCCTGGCAGAGGCATAGTTGCGAAAATGCTGTTTACTTTTGCCGTGTCGGTAATTTAGTCGAGTCCTGTCACTGTCAGACACGTAATCTTTGAATTTGATCGTTACTTGTGATCTACAGCGTCAGCGATGCTGAACTTTATCCCAGCTTTGACGTGAACACGGTCAACGAAGTCACGATTTTAGCACCCACAGTTTACAAGGCCACACAAATTATATTAAGATATATTTTATTGAAAAGTATTCAGAAATATGTTCAATTTCTCATTGGTATATATGTAATTGATAAATGCAGTCTATCTATATGTGACAGATAAAAGTGATATTAATTATTGTCAATCAATGTTTGTAATAACTGAATCATACTAATTTACTTTTCCAGTACCTAGATTTAAATCTCTTGTCAAATTTTAATTACTCTGTTTCATGTCACAAACATTATTGCATTGTATTTCTTTTTTTCTTTTTCTAGTATACTCAATGAAAGTGTGTATCTTTAATGAGTTTTCTGGGTGGCTCTCATGCTAGTGACCTTGTGGTCTTAATCAAGTTAATGAGGGTCTCCTGACCAGCAATTGTTATATGTTTAACGCAGGGTAATGACAACACCAGTCTTATAACATTTAACAACCGTTATTTCATATTGTCCTTTCATCCATCACTTTCTGGAAGACCCAACAAGGACCCCAGAAAGGACTTCAGAAAAGAGGTGAACAGAAATGCCCAAAAAGAAGACCCTAAAAAAAGAAATAAAACCATATTACTAAGTGCTCATCATGAACAGATACAAGAATACAACATTTTCAAACGCATGTACTTCAGAAGTTGGATCACTTAATATCTGGTGAGCAAAATATAAATCCCAAGTAATAACAATCATTACAGTAAAAGTAATACATCATAATCCAAGGCACAATTAACATCTTGAAAGTACCTTCCCCATGACTTTCTCCATGAATTAATTACCAAGTAGGTATATAAAACTCATTGCGAAACTCTGTCATAGATATGATTCAAGTACATGTACACTGTTCATATTACTAACACATCCATACCAGTAATTAAAATATGCATAGTTAACCAAGTAGGTTACTACCATGCCAAATACAATAACTGCATGAATGCCTAATTAACCCATTCCATGGCTTTGATTTACATGTACATGCAAGAACTGTAAATGCAACACCTGTACTGGTGAACAACTTGCATATACTTGTACTTATTACACCCATCTATATTACTTGATATAAACCTGATGTATTCTCACCCCTGTGTGCCTAACATCAGGCTGGCAAAAGCATGCCACAGCAGTGTAACGCTCTGTACATATCTGTGCACTGTCAATCAAAAGTGTACTTATGTTCAATATTGCACGAAGTCAAGCTCACCCATCCTTATTTTAATATTCATTACTGATAGATACATATATCTAGTCCCACTTTCTTGTGTAAAATAAATCCCCACCATTCCTATTCTCTTATGTTTTACAGAAAACATAGCAGTGACTTTCTAGGTTTAGTATCAATGAAATTAAATATATGCATCACTTATACATAAATAGGAAAATAGAATTAACCAACAGCAGGCAAAAATAACTTCTAAATTTCAAGACTGAAGAAATATCAATAGAACCAAATACAAATCACTATATATATATGCCACTGTGACACTTTTTAGCTTATAATGTCTGTGCTTATAAGATTTCACACAAATAATGAATATGCTGGTCTCTCAGACCACTTACCAGATGTAACGGCTGCTGTTTTCTTCTTGGAGGCTGGCATGCAACTGATGCAACATGTGCACTTCCCAATATTTAAAATGTTTACAAAAGATGTGTGCAAATCTTAGAATTTTTTCACTCATTTCCTGCTGGTCACTTCTGAGGCAGGAAATGTCTTTGTTTTGTAAGTTCAAGTACATACCCATTAATAAGGAATGCCAAAATCAGAAAAAGTTGCACCTACAATCTAACCCCATCCCAAATATGACTAAATTTCTTTGAAAACCTGTAACGTTAACATTGGTCATATCACTACCATCTCAGCCTCCGCATGCCCTACCCTCAGTGGACACCCGACACCAAGCCTGTACTTGTGTGACCCACTGAGGAGTACAAAGATGCAGACCAGCCTTAACGCTGGGAGGCCTACATTCTTTTCAGGGCAAAAGTATCTCGGGGAATAAACCCCAGCTTACAGCATAGAATGAACCCTGAAATTTATGTTAATATAAGTTCATTCATTGGTACATTTCACCATCTCACATACGATTAAGTTTTTTTTATTGTATTCTTTGGGTCGAATAAAAACATTCTGAATCTGAATCTGATGTGGTGACATGCTAGGGAGCATCAATTATGACTGTTGGGCCGTAAATGATTAATGAACAGAGTCATCTAGAGTATGAACAAAGATTAAAAAGAACAAGCATAATGACATTAGAACTGAGGAAATGGCAGGCAGACCTAATAGGCCTAGAGGTTACCAACTCTGTGAACAATTTTAAAAATAGCTTAGACACTATTAAAGAGAAGAGGGGTCATTGTGTAAGCCACAGAAGGCTTTGATGAAAACCACCAACAGACTGGACAGTTACTTATATTAAGTTTGGCAAAACCCACTTACACGGGCACAAGGAAGGTGCACGACGGAATAATGCACTATAAGCCTACACTTTATTCCATCAGGCACGCACAGATGCGCAAATTACTTGTACTTTGATGAAAACCACCAGCAGACTGGACAGGGAAATCTCCAGGGCCAGATGGGGTACAAAATGAGTTTATAAAGAAAGGTCCAGAAAATTAAGGTCACAGGACAGGGAATGTTTTTAAAAGTACCATGTTGAGAAAATCAGACAGAAGGTGATTAGAGCAAAAGGTATGATGAAAGTCACGGCAGGGACCAGCTTCAATAGAGCATTTGCAGGAAGGGTGCTGTGGGAACGTGTAGCCATACCTAGGATGTTATATGGGTTAGATGTGATAGCAATTCGTGAAAAGGATGTGGAGTGGATGGAGAAGGCACAGAGCTTAGAGGGAGATGGGGAAATGGGTGCTTGGGGCACCACCATGTGTAGCAACAGTGGCTGTGTTGGAGAGTTGGTGATGGTTACCAATAAGTGATAGAATAGCTAAGGCTAGATTTGGCTATTGGGGCTATCTGCAACAGGTAAATGAAGAAAGATGGCGTAGAAAGGTGTACATGGAGGCTGTTCATGAGAAGACAAAGTGGGTTCAAGAAATAGACAAGTTAGCTGAGAAATATGAGTTGAAAGTGCCAGATGAGATTGAAGTGGCATGGAAATCGTATATGGGAAAGGTGATTCAAGAGAAACGTGGAACAATGGAAAAGAGGAGTTGAGGAGAAGAGCACACTTAAAGCGTATAGAACTATAGACAAGCCAGTGAAAACTGAATGTTGGGATGGTAGCAACGGTTCCAGACACATGGTTGTTTCAGGGCAGGGCAGGAGTGATCAATCTGAAGAAGAGGAAACAAGTGGATGAATGGGAAGTGTAGAGTGTGTAAGGAGGACATGGATGAGACCATTGATCATATGATAACATGGTGTACAGGTTATAGAGCACTTAGAGACAGGCTGTTTGTACGGTGGAGAGAAAGAGATGTGCAGTGTAAAAGCTTAGAGCAAGTAAGGAACATGGCAGAGAATGATAGGTTAACATGGATACTTGGGAAGTGTAGAGTGTGTAAGGAGGACATGGATGAGACCATTGATCATATGATAACATGGTGTACAGGTTATAGAGCACTTAGAGACAAGCTGTTTGTATGGTGGAGAGAAAGAGATGTGCAGTGTAAAAGCTTAGAGCAAGTAAGGAACATGGCAGAGAATGATAGGTTAACATGGATACTTGGGAAGTGTAGAGTGTGTAAGGAGAACATGGATGAGACCATTGATCATATGATAACATGGTGTACAGGTTATAGAGCACTTAGAGACAGGCTGTTTGTACGGTGGAGAGAAAGAGATGTGCAGTGTAAAAGCTTAGAGCAAGTAAGGAACATGGCAGAGAATGATAGGCTAACATGGATACTAGGATTGAAGGGTGATTTTCCAGGGAGTAGAGTAGGTTTAGAGTCAGTCAAAGGCTTCTTGGTGCAGTGCTGGGAGAGTAGCAATAATATCTTAGGATTAGTCACCGAAGAGAATAGAGGACCAACTTAGAAGGGAAGGGAGAAGGTAGCCCTTATTAGGGCCTCCATGACCGTGCTTGGTGGCAACAGCAGCAGGGGCTGTGGGCATGCCAATCGCACAGTTGCGACAGTGGGATAGGGCTGGATTTTTAAATTTGCTTTTTTAAACAAAGGCCACCTGACTAGCTAGTCAGGACTGCGGCAAATAAGCAGTGCCACAGAGTATTGTTATTATTACTTGTGCCCGTATAAGTGGGTTTCGCCTTAAGTTTCTCTTGGTTTCATTATAAATCATTGTTACTGAAGGCAATATTCTGACACAGAGGTGGTAGGCGTACTCGAACATCAGTGCCAGTGGTTCTTTAAGGGTCCGCCTGATGGGCCCCGGACCCTTAAATGTTTTTTGGGTTGTCCATCCATCCGGATGTGCACATTCTCATTACAGTGATGTCTACAGAATGCCTCCATGTATTTTGCTCAAATTTGGCAATATGCTTATCTTACCTGGCAAGATGAACTGATTAGATTTTGGTGTCACCATCACCTAATTTGAGCAAATAGCAGTCTAGTTATATGCTTGTTAGGGTGGACCCTTCAGTCAAGGCTTTTCATTGAAGCTATGTCTTGGTTTTATTTTTGGTTCAATGGACTGAAGTACAGCATACAAGTTTGACAAGTTTTATCGCAATCCAAGGTCAGCACAAGACTGTTGAGGTTAGGATTCTATAACAATTAAAAAATATGATCAAGTCATTCAAAAAGAAAAAGTCAGATGATTATGGGTAGATGAGAGGTGCACAATGTACACGTGAATTAAAAGATAATGCATCAAGAACACTAAAAATTTTATTGAGCACATAAGACATCAAGATCAGTAGAGAGCAAAAAAATCTAATAAAACAATCAATGATACGCAGATTATTGATCAGAAAGGTCTGATGTGATCAAAGATGAATTGTATGCAACTCTTTTAAAAACTAAACCAGGATCTGTATTGTACATACATTTTTACAGACACTGTTCGCCAATCATCTCATAATATTGTAAAGTATTGAAGGTTCCCTAATGATGCCTGTAGTAATAAAATCACTTAAAATGTCCATTTTAGGCCTAAGAATGGATTCGGACCTTGTGTTGATGATATAGGCATCTTTGCATGGTCTTTGTCAAACATTATGCCAAACTCTCCTGACAACTATCATAAACATTTGACCAGTGATTAATATCAGGTTTACAACATGACTTGTCTGGCTGTTTGGTTTGCTGTGTAGCATATGTATGCCTTTGAGCACTTGGCACTGGTAGCATTCTACATTGACAGGCCTTTATCAGGTACCTTTATGTAATGTGGTTGAAGACTTTTTATTGTAAAGCATTGCAATAGAAGTGATTAAAATGAATTATGTTTCTGTTTACTCAGGCATTTAATATTTGAATGTGTTGAACATGTAACAAGTCAACTGAGCAAGTGTGGTGGCAAGCTGGAATGCTTGCACACCCACCAGAAAATTTGCCAGACTGGTTTCACCCTTAACAGGTCTTATCAGTGGCTGATCTGTAACTGATTGGGTGTGCCTTTATATACCGTTCGGCACAACAGGCCTTAGTAACATACATTATGTAAAAAGCCTGACGCTGGATAGTTTACTTTACATCATAAACTCCAACTGCCAGGTTTGGCGTGTTGAACTGCCAGGGTGTAGATTCACGTGAAAATTCCATGTTATTGTAAATGCAAATTGATTGTTGTCAGGGAAAGCTGGGGTTTCCCTTTTATCCCCATGAGAGAAAATTCTCATGGGGATATTCTTCACATGAAGACCATGGTGGATTTGTGTGTCACAGTGTTTATTTGTCATTCATGGTTTATCAAAAGTCCATAGAAAATATTAGTATACTCTCAAGCCTCTATAAGAAAGACAAAGTCCATAATTGTCCACTGTTGGTTTTATATATTTAGTATATTATGTTATTAATCGGTAGTTTTCATATTGGCCCAGTTATAGGTCCAAGATCAGCCATATTAACCTGAGGCCGCAGACCGAAGGCCAATATGGCTGACCTAGAACCTGTTACTGGGCCAATATGAAAACTACCGATTAATAACATAATATACTGAAAATATAAAACTACTGATTAATGATCATTTTATTAATTGACTAAGAATAATGAGACAGTTACACATCACATTAAAGTTAAATTGCTAAAATGTCTGGCCAGAGACCTGAACTTATTTGCACCATTTCTTGGTCCTCTTGCATGCAGTTGCCACTCGTTCGAATTCCTCCATCATGGCTTTGCAAAGATGCTTCGCGGAAATGTGATGTCACTGGTATTGGCTGAGTAGTGTATGCAAATGTAACCAGTGGACAATTAGAACATTTCAGTCCGGGTTGTTTGTAGATTCGAGGGTCGCCCTAGCGATCAGTGACAACACAACTCAGTGGTTTAAAAGTTTCAGCAATTGGCAGTCTTTTATTCTTGACAACAATATGTGTTGGGCTGTGCTCTGGCCGTCCGGCGGGCCTTGCCTGTAAAAGTTGAAAAGTTAGGATTACTTTTCATGTCCAAAAGCTTGGGGCTTGAGGTCCCTTTGTTTGACTTGGATTGTTTGGAGGACAAACTTTCTGTCTCCAAAGAGAATTCTGCAGCAATTGGGCACCAAAGGGAGATGCTACCTTAAATACTAAGACAAAGATGCTCATTTGCATGAAGTTATCTCAGGGGAACTCCTTGGGAGGGAAGTCAAGTTTGGGTAGTTATCCTACCTGCCACTAGAAGGCCTCACCTATCAACAACTGAGCAGAGGCACCACACATGACAATCCTAGTTGTATGCACATCCACTTTCATAAGGCAAAAAAAAAAAAAGAATAAGGGTACCCCTAAGCACAAACTCAGTGTTAACTTGTTAAACCTATATGTTATGATTGTGAGTTTATAAGAATGTGGAAACCAGCATTATTAAGTTAACTTGTATAGGCTGAGTTTTTCCGTATTGGCCGAGTTGACAACATCATACAGTACAGGCCAAAACAGTGTGTTGATGTTATATTGTTCATACTATATTAGTCAATCAATAATAGGAGGTAGTATTGTTTCATATATTTCAGATAATATACCCTTTGTACATAGAGTAGATTTGGAAAACAATACCATTGAAAGTGTGTGGTTAGAAGTACAGTTTACCCAATTCAACACCTATTCTAGTAAGTATTGTTTACAGGCCACCCAACTCAAAAGCTGAATTGATTGAAAAGTTGATGATTTTAAAATAAAGGTAGAAAAAGTTTACACATTGAATGTGAATTTCTTTATCCTAGGTGATTGCAATATGGATTTTCTGAAGAACATAAATAACAAATGGTTGGACTGCATATCATCTTTTCAACTGTGTCAGTTGGTAAAAGATCCTACGCATGTTTCAAAGTCTACAACTTCATTGATTGACCACATCTGTGCAGCTAATACGGCCCATGTTAGTGCAGTTACAGTGCCCAAGCTTGGAATAAGTGACCATTACCCAATATGCGTGGTTTTAAAAACTAAGAGCAAGGTGGAGTACAATCCTAGCCACACAGCTGTCAAATACAGGAGTCTGAAATTGTTTCAAGAGGAAAATTTCAAAAGGGATGTAAGTAAAATTGACTGGGGGGATATGTTAGTATGTGAAAACCCAGATTCTACCTTAACAATGTTTATGGAAAAATATCTGGGTGTGCTTAAAACAAACATGCTCCTATGAAAACTCACAGAGTACGATACATAAGGCAACCTGAATGGATAAATGAATGTCTGATTGAAGTAATGAGAGAAAGAGACAGGTGTAAAGCTACAGGTGACCAACAATCTCATAAAAAAACTAAGAAACAAAGTAGTCTCAGTGATATGTCAATGCAAGAAAGAACACTATTCAACAATTATTCAGAGAAATGTTAAAGACCCAAAGATTTTGTGGGAACAACTTAAAGGTTTAAGTGGTGGTAACCCAAGTAGAAACCCACTAGAGAAACTGACACCAAGTCTGAAGTTAATCTGGCTGACGGTTTCTCAGAAGTGGAATTTAGAGAATTAGCTTCACACTGCCCATTGACTTGCATAGTAATTAATAGAATGCAAGCATTTACGGATAAATTTCTGAAGTGAAAAATTTGTAAAAAAATCAGAAGTCCATATAGCAATGCCACTTGGTGAACAATCTTGTTTGACCTGTCCATGAGAAACATTTCCACCAAGTTTCAGCACAATCTAATTGACAGTTTTGGAAAAGAATTGGAAAATAGGGTTAACATACAAAAATTTGTATCGAGGACTATAACCCTGTGTAATATGAAGTCCTTGCTCAAAAACTTCTTGAGGTATCATGCCAAAAGTAAAATTAACTATAACAGCTCTGTGACCTTGGGAATTAGGTCAAGGTCACCCATCTTGAAATATAACCTTGCCCTTATAAAGGACTTTAATCCTGTATAACATCAGTCATAGCTCAAAAACTTCTTAACATATCATGCAGAAAAAAAATTCCACAACAATGGTCCATTGACCTTGAGAAATGGCTCAAGGTCATCCATCCCCGAAAATAACCTTGCCCTTATAGAGGACTATAATCCTGTGTGATATGAATATCCCAACTCAAAAAGTTCTTGACATCTTATGCAGAAAACAAATGCCAATTTATGGCTCTGTTAAATACAAAATCACTAAAGCATGACAAATTGAACAGACATGGTAGAGACACATTGCCACCAGCAAGGTGAAGTGAATCTTGCAAACAGTTTCGGGGATCAAGTCAAAAATGTGAATTAGCATTAGAATGCCCATTGAATTACAGTATCAATAGGAAAGGTGCATTTACTGGTAAGTACCCGAATTCAAAAAATTCATTAAAAATCAGGAACTCATAGCAGTGTCAGGTAGTGAGCAACTTTGTTTGACCCTTTCACAAGGAATATTTCCACCAAGTTTCAGCATAATCTGAGTGACAGTTCTGGATAAGAAGTCGAAAATACTGAAGACACCCAAAATATAAAAGAAAAAAAAAAGGAAAAAAGGTGCAGCATCTCCTGGTGAACAAATTAAAAACTAGAACACCCTAACAGTGTTCCTATGTGATGTCAAAGCAATTAGGGGAGCATTTCTGGAGACGAAGATTTTTTTAAGAAGTCTTTTTTTAAAAAAAGAACAAAAAAATTCTTTAAAAATCCATAAATCACTGGACCATGCCCATTGGAACAAACTTAGTAGAGACCCACCGCATATACATTGGCACCGAGTTTGAAGTGAATCTGGCTGACGAACAGTTGGGAGAAGTTGAAAATGTGAACTTAACATAAGAATGCCCATTGAATTCCATAGTAATCAACAGGAAAGGTACATTTACTGATAAGTGCCTGCATTGATAAAAAAAGTGTTAAACATTAGGAATCCACAGCGGTGCCACCTAGTGATCAACTTTGTTTGACCATTTCACAAGCTACATATCCACTAAGTTTCAGCTTAATCTGAGAGAGGGTTCTGGAGAAGTAGAAAATAGCAAAAACACACACAAAAGAAATGAAAAATATTGCGCCACCTAGGAACAAATTAAGAACTAGGAGTCCATAGGAGTGTTCCTGTGTGATATCAAAGCAATTGAGAGAGCAGTTTCAGAGAAGAATTTCTAAGATTTGCGCAAAAATGAACAGAAAAATTCATTAAAAAATTAAAAATGACTGGAGCATGACCATTTGAACAAATTTGATAACGACCCACCCAAGGTACATTGCCACCAAGTTTGAAGTGTTGAATCTGGTTGACGGTTTCAGAGAAGAAGTCGAAAATGTGAATTGTGAAGGGACTTACGACAACACACGACGGAGGAAGAGTGATGGCATAAGCTCTGCTGACTCACACTCTGTGCAAAAAGTTTTTCTCTTATTGGTCATTTTGCTGAAATTTCGAAAGTTCCAATACTTTAACATGTAACTTCCTTACATTTTCTATTGGTCCAGGGGATTTTTTATCATTAAAATCCGATGGACCAGTACTTTTCGCACAGACTGGACTCACAAATCAGCTTAAGCAGAGGTAAAAAAATACAAATGCTGCCTTTTCTGTGTTTCCATCCCTTATGATTTTGCACATTCAAATAACACCCTGTCACTCTTGTTTAAGAATATATCCTAAATATGACTAACTAGATTATGAATGTCTAATTGTGTATGTTGTATATAAATATGGCTATTCTGCTTCATTCAGTCTACCAAAATGTATCAGTATGCATGTTTTCTCTGGGGCCTATTAAATGTCATTAAAATTATTATGTAATAATCTTGAAATGTATACACAATGAACAAAACAAACATGCACATGTAAAAAGGCCTACACACATACAGGCTAGATTTTATTTCTGTTTTTCATAACATTAAATTGATAAAAATGTGATCGGCGCGGAGACTCATATGATGCAATTTAGTGCATTGGGCACAGGGAGTTTCATTCTGTTTACTGTGATGCATGATGAATGTTGGCCTAGACCTTCGGCTTTTATTATACATGTATCATTTACAAACTTTCGGATCACCCAACACTAAATATGAGTCGCTCCGTTGGAAGACCGACCTCTCACCCCCTTCAATGCATAAATTATGTATGACATTGGATTGTTCATGCTTTGCCATTGGGGGGAGTTTTTGAATCCTGGGCATGATGTTGACAGAAGAGAACTGTATGATGGCATGTAATGACATAGCCAATCACTTTCTGCAGGTGAACGTGTCTGAATATAAGTTACTGCCTGTCAAAAGTCTTGGTGAGATATAAACAATAAGAGTCCAACCTGACAGCACCACTGTGTGTACCTGTTGACCTGCAACTTAAAAGCTTCACTAGCATGCGGCTGATGTTGCTTACTGACATGGCAAATTTACAATGAAAATGGCAGTGTTTGTAATTTATTGGCATTAATCTATGTATTTCCATTTGCCCTTAGCAGCATAACCAGGCAATGTTTTTGCAACAAACATATTATCTGCTCTTATGTTTTTAGCTCTGCTAGCCATAGATCCCAGTGCTTAATTATGTGATCACTCGTATCTGTCTGTCCGTAGGTCCATAAACTTTTGCTTGTGAACATGATACAGTCAACAGTTTTAATCTTAGCCCTATACAACTTTCAGGACATCTCAAGTGTATGAAAATCTAGGTTAAGGTTGATATTGGTGGTGCCACCGATAGTACTTGTTATTAAATTAATATGTGGGCCAAAACAGGAAAATTTGAGAATGCTGGGCTTTTAAAAATGTTTTTTTTTAAGAATCATCTCAAAACTTCGTAGGAATGTCGATCAGGCAAAAAGACAAAAAGGTGCTAAAATTTGGTGGTGCCACCTACAGTATTACAGAAGATATATGGACAAAACAGTGTTGAAAACACATTAAATTTTATGAGAAAGAACAAGGCTAAAGATTCCAAATACACCACAAATGTGCATCACATGTAGAAGTTTTAAATATGTTTCATAATGTGGGTGACTTTGACCTACCTTTTCAAGGTCATGGAGGAACTACATACCAGGAAAGGATTTTTTTTTTTTTATTGTCATTGCGTCTGAACTTGTGCACATGTATCAGTATACCAGTTCATGTACAGGAATATTGAACAGACAAATTAGTCTACTTGTGATGTGTTGAGTTGTAGTGGCGCCACTGGTGGTATTAAGTGGAACTAGCAACCTATAGGTATTGAAAGTACATTAAATTCATTATTTTGATTCTAAATTGAGATGGAACTTATATAGTTACACCAAATATGCATATAGGCCAATGGTAAAATTTTGCAAAAATTTTTTGAGTGACCATGACCAATTTTTCAAAGTTGTTAAAGATGTAGTTAAGGACACCAAATTTGATATGTTCAGAAATGGGAAGGCGAACAATGCCTAATCTACCACAAAAGTGCATCATATATAGAATTTTGATATTGCATAACATTTGGGTGACCTTGGCCTATTTTTTTCTCAAGGTCACAAAGGGAATTCATATCTGGAAAATTTTTTATTATGATGCCCGTGACATAATAAATTGAGATGGAACTACAAAACTTTCTCCAAATATACATTAAGCCAATCGTCAAATTTTGTAATATTGAACTTGATCTATTTTTCAAGGTCATTTAGCACTCAAGAAAAGCACACTAAATTCGATATGTTGACATTTTGCTTGTCAAGGATATCACTTGCAAGAAGCAAAATGTTAGTAAACATAGTGTGCGCGTGATGCCAATCAGATTATCATCGTCCATCATGAAATAGGCCCACTCAAGTATTGATTTATGTCTGAATACAGTTTATGCCTCCATTCAAACATACCCACCAGGTCTCTACTAAAGTATCAGCCAGAACACCAACTTACAGGTTGCATAAACTTCTGATAAACTGACCATAATTTTTGTGCAAATGAGACCCACACTCTGGTTTGATCTCTGATTATGCGACTTGAATAACCCATTTCCTAGGTATGTGGGAAGAGTAAAGTTCATTATACACTTAATGCACAGTGTCACGCAGTTTTTTTGTGTATGGAGAACAAATATGAATTGACCTAGTTTTACACACAGCTTTAAAGTGTTTGCAAGTCTTTCATTTTCCTATCCTTTCCACGGACTCGCTTCACATTTGAGATAAACAGAGGACTGCATGTAGTTTTGTGCTATTTGAATTTTGGAATAGTAACAGGTACAAATCTGAGAATGTAAGTAGCCTAAGCACTTCCATTTCTTTATATATATATATACACATAATGAATTTGCATGTTATATTTATTTTGTTACTTTACATAGTTATTATTACTGGGTTTGTTTTGTTTTTTGTTTTTTGTTTTGTCTGTTTTTGCTTTTGTTTTATTAGAAATTTATCAAACTTATAAAGTTGAACTTAAACAGGGATCCTTGGTCAGTAAATTGACTGTATATTACAAAAACATATTTGTGATTTTGCCAGTGTGTGTGTTTGTTTAATTTTTGTTTACTTACTTACTTACTTTTGGGGGAGGGTGAAAGTAATCTACATTTTTTTACAACAATAGTGTTGAACCTAATTAGGGATCCACAGTCAGTAGTATTAAATCAGCTGTATTTTGTTAAGTCAGAATCAGTTTTGGCATACAAGGAACTTCTCCTTTAAGAAATTTAATCCTTCTTTTGTGAGTCAATTAAGTTACAACTATGACAGATAGATGGAGGGGTATATGCTGATTTATCTCAAATTTCAGATCACGTGCTGTATCAGTCATGTTCAAGTCAAATACACAAGGTTATCAGGTGGTAATGACTGCACTTCATCTGACCCTAGATAGAAGAAGCATTTGATATTTGAGTAACTCTGTGTGAGCTAGTTTACAATTTTTTTTCTTTCAGATTTAGTACATCCTAGAATACAAGCCCATTTTCACTGAGAGAATCAAAGACAACATGGTTTTGATGCCTGAATCCTGGCATATCTCACCAACGGCCACCTTGACATTGTTTGTGATCCCATTTACGTACTTGTTTGTATTGCTATGCAAGTACATCCATTTTCAAGTGAAGCAGTACAGAGCTCTGTCCCAGTTTCCTGGGCCAGAGATGCATTGGCTTTGGGGCAACATGTTTACATTGGTGAGTACATTTCTTCTGGGCCTACATACATGATGCAAAATATAGTAAGAATCATAACAACAACAATAATTATGATGCATCAGACATAGGGTGAGGATGCACAAAAAGATGCGGGATAAACATTGATTGTGTGGTACAATTAACTAAAAACAAAACAAAACAAAACTAGAGAGTGAGAGAGAGAATGTAACACACTTAGTTATGAAGTGCAACATCACATCAAAAAATCGCTATGCTGAGGAAGATACTCAAGAAAAGTATTCTGCTTTTTCTCAAAATAAGAATTATTTCCTGGTTATAAGAAAGAAAAATAGATATATATTCTCAATATTCTTGTTCCAAGGGAAAAAGTCCTCTCTCACTCCCAAGATTTTTAAAATCTTTATTCAAGAAAAAAATTAAGCAACTTTTTCTGGAAACAAGATATGGAAAATCTTGGGAGTGAGAATTGGACTGCCTTGGAAGCAACTGAAACACACAAGAATAATTTTTTTAAAAAAAAGTGAATATAAAAAAAAGATCAGAACGCGATGCATGAGTCATAGGCCCAAAAATAGGTGAAAACATAATACACTAAGAGTGGGCCTCACAAAAAGTTGGAGAAACAATACATATATGCCTTGATTGTTGAACACACTTAAATGGCTAAAGATGACACATTTGGCAGGACTTCAGTGAATCATGAAAATATGATAATGTTATATTGGTTTAGGGGGACAGCAAAATTGGTGAAAAAGTGTTGTAGGACCCGTGTGAAGTGCATTTGAGATTATTAAGTGCATTGGTCATTGGGAATATTAAAATTGACATGGTCATGGTGCATATGTATTTGTTGCTGGGTATAAGACATAACTGTATGGACAGTATGATGATGTATGTCAAACATAGCAAAATAGGAGGGAAATTATTGTAAATCACAGTAAAACTACTTCTACAATGTATGGGAACATGGTGAATGCTGGGTATGGGCCTCAAACAGGTAAGAGTTTGTTTTTGAACAAAATTTAAAACAATGAAAAACATTTTATTACACAATGAATTTACAAGGATAATTTGCCACAGTAATTGGGCACAAGAAAATGGTAAAATAAACAGCAGTAATTTTATTACACAATGGATGTATAAGAATAAAATGCTTCTGTGATCGGCAAGAAAAAATGAGTGAAAACAAATCAGATAAAGTGAATTAAATTAATCTGAGCAAAGCATTACAGCATCCTAAAAAATGAAATTAAAGCCACTGGTCAACCCGTGGTATTGAGCATAACATTACACTTACATGTATACAAAAAAAGCTCAACATGTAAGATGAGAACTTTTAGCATGGAAGCAGATGGACGCACATAAATCTACAAGACCAACCAGTTTACGAAAGGAAACACTGCAGTCTCTCAGAGGGTTATTAAATGTTATGTGTTGCACCAGGTCTTGCATATTCGTGATACTTTCCTTTTCCAGTTTTGAACTCTTGTAGGACTTTTAATATTGCAGTGCCATGTTTTTTTGAAACAGCAACGTGACCTGGGTGAAAAGATGCTGCAGCAGGCTGTAGACCTGACAACAAAATACAAGTATTGCTACAGAGTTTATGTAAATCCAATACATGGTATGCTTGTCTGTGTCCACCCAGATGCCATGAAGCCTATTCTTAAGAAAGCAGATGGAAAAAGCTTCATATATGAAACCATTAAGCCATGGTTGGGTAGGTTTATTTATAAAATTATACTGCCTTATGATCATTTGCTCCATTAATGTAAATTTCAGTCTTTTTTTTTTAAATTGTATTCATTCATTCATTCATTCATTCATTCATTCATTCATTCATTCATTCATTCATTCATTCATTCATTCATTCATTCATTCATTCATTCATTCACTCACTCACTCATTCATTCATTCATTCATTCATTCATTCATTCATTCATTCTTTTGCATGTACCAATATAATGTGCCAGTACATGTACAAATATTTCAGGTGATAATGTAGCCAAAATTAAGAACGGGTGTCATACAGTTTCATTTATTCAGTTTCCTTGAGTGTTGGCTGGAAGACACAAGTAAATCTAGTAGCAGATGATCAAGCCCTTTTTTCCCCACACTAGCGGGAATAGCTACCCAGTTTGGGAACCTGACCAAATCCGCCTCCACAGGGTCAAGGCCTCGGTCCATTACGCCATGTGCACCCTCTGCTGGCATAGCACACCACGACTGTGACATTGTGAAGATGTACCAGCCCAGTAACCAGATTGTATGTCCATGTCCAGAGATTAAATATCATTATTCATTATGTCACTACTTATTTTGCAACTCCTTGCTGCCAAGATTGTATAGTTAGCTCTCTGCAATATCAATGCCAATGTAAACATCACACCTGAGTAAAATTAAGTCAAACTTGTTGAGGACTGTTTCAGCATCAGGCAGGCTTCATTATTCTGTAACTCTGATGGTGCCATATACCTATATTTTGGTATTCCCTGGTCAACTGCCAGGACCCTAGTTACACAACATTCCCAAGAATCGGTATGGCATTTGGGTGCAATGTTTCTGAAAAAAGCTGTGGCACAACCAGAGTTAACTTCATACATAGTGGTTATTAAGGTTGAGGTATACTTTAACAGCACTTTGGACAGAAATATAACTTTGCTGCAAACATGTCCTTGGATGCACTAGACTTCTTTTTTGAGATCATATACACTGTATATTTCATAAAAGTATACATTTGGATTTTGCTATTAAAAAAGTGAAATATCTGTAAGTGTTAAGAAATTGAATTTTATTTGCTAAATTTAAAAGCTTAAATTTTACCTGTTTTTTTTCAGAAAATAATAGTTTTCTCTCATGAGAAATGAAAGAATGGATTTCTAGCAGCAAAACTGTAATCTAAAAATTTTGGATAAGGGTATTAATTACATAACAATACTTCTCGACCACCATTGCTAAGAGCTCCGTGTCTGGCCATATTGCCTGACACAATTGAGTTGGTTACTCATTCGATTGCTCCAACACCCTGACGGTCCCAGTGGCACCATCTCTCAGTTCCTTTGGATCCAGTGGTGAGCCCTGTTGCGCATGCTTCTGTGTTCTTCCTTCCTCCTTGGGTGCCATTTCTGGCATGGTCTAAGAGGTGTGAAGCTCTAACTGTGAACTTAATGTTCACACAGACTGTTCTGCTGAATTTGTTTTCTGAGCCTTTCTAGACTCTTCAGCGAAACACCACTTATACGGGCATAAGAAGTACCCTGCGCATCTGTGCGCACATGACGGAACAAAGTGCAGGCTTATAGTGCTTTATTCCATTGTGTAACATCCTTGTGCCCGTATAAGTGGGTTTTGCCAACTCTTCTGACAGAAGGATTACTTATATCTGATCTACAGATTCCCATGAGAAAAGTTGAAGTACAGCTGGTCATGTTGTCTCAAACCTGATCTTTTCCAAGATGGTATCTTGCAGATCAGATTGCAGACAGAGGGAGAACATTACTAGCCAGGCAATCGCTGCTTGGCAGTGTGGTGTAAGTGTTGATCCAGTGACCACTTCTCCTTCTCCCTTGTTGGGAAGATGGATTCATGGAACCACTACATGGCTGCCTCGAACAACCATAAACATAGTTGCAAGTTGGGCAGCTAGAGATCACCTCGTGGGGATCTTGAGCACCCGGTGCAACCTAATTAAGGCTTTGACCCTAGGTTCATGGCAGCCTTGGAGTCTATGTCCAGGAGTAATCAGATGCAGATGGATCTGATCCGTCTACTGATCACTTCCTCTCAGCGCACCACTTCAGAGACCCCTCCAAAGAGGCAGGCTATGTGTCGCTTGGATCTCCCGAAAGCTCGTACCCCCCCAGTCCCAACGCTCAAAGTCATCCCACTGAAGCCATGATGAAAATCTATGGGTTCCCACCCAGGCATTCCGGAACCTGTTGGCTGATCTGCCGAGCACTGGGATCATAAGTCCGGGTGTCCTGGAACACCGAAATCCCAGTGGATTCCCCGAGCTCCCAGGTCTGGGAGGTCAGGTCAAAAGTCCGGGCATGTCAGAGCACGGAAAAAGGTACCTATTAGTGTGTGTTAGTGTCTTCTACCTGTAGTGAGCCTTCGGCTCCTGTGGTGGTGGCCCCATCTGCAATCAAAGTGCCATCTTGGGTGCATCCCAGCCTTATGCCGGTCAAAGAATATTTGGTCCCCCCTATGAACAATTAGGCCCCCTGTGTAATTCTTAGAAGAGTTAATATGCATTATATCTGCTCAATACACATTACATCCTGAACAATTAGGCCCCCTGTGTAATTCTTAGAAGAGTTAATATGCATTATATCTGCTCAATACACATTATTTCTGCTTATGGTATCATGTTATTGGAATAATTTTATATATTGTTATCCTAAATTGCTCTTGTCCATCTTTTATAGTACTAGTTCATATGCCACAAAATTTTTTTTTTCACTTGTTCAATTTCTACTTTCAGTGGGATGCATGCAAATGTATGACCCAAATGGGCCCAACTGCTTGCATGAAATCAATTAGAATGATAACAACCTTGGATTAATTTTGTAAAGACAGTGTTTTTGAATGTTCTTAAATTTTCAGAAAGTAAGTATTCACTAGTGTTCTGGCATACTGAACACACCCCAGATGTGTGTGGTATCTGTGGTTAGATTAACATAGTCCAGTGCTTCCGTATTCAAGGAGAGAAATTGCTTTCAAGCACACCCAGCAAATAGGGGGCCAAAATATTTTAGAACAAAAGGGCCCTCCTCATTTATATTTTAAGGCACTTGCATACAAAATAGGGGGCCTCAATATTCCAGAACCAAAGGGCCTGCTCCCCAGTTACAATCACTTCAAGGCACTGGCATAAGAATAGGGGGCCTATAAATATTCTCAAACCAAAAGCCCCCTTCTCATTCATACCTACTTCAAGACATTTGGATGCAAATAGGGCGCCCAAATATTCTGAAACCAATCTACGTCCCGGTGTCAGAGAATATTTGGGCCCCCCCCAAACGGATGGGCCCCCGGGGGCCCATTCATTCGCCGAACGTTTGGGCCCCCCTACGAACATTTGGGCCCCCCATAATAGAAATTGGAATAACTTAGTTTTGGCCCAATACACTCTATATATACATCCTGTATTATATTTTGCAAACTCTAAAAGAAATATTTTTTAAAGAACTTGTTATTATTTTATACAATAAATGTAAATCAAACAATTGAACACATTTGCAAGGCTTAATGTTTGCCACTATATATACATGTATATATTGGTGTAAATTACATGTAATGTGGGTGCATATACCTTGTAGGAATTATCTCACAATCCTCCAAGTATATACCAGGTGTTTGTTTTTTTTTTATATTTGTGCAACACATATTTTAGCACAAATCTACCCCACATGTTAAGTTTCAGGAGCCTCCAATTTCCCCCTGATTCCCTTTATCTGAATTTCTGGAGATTTGGAGTATTTGGGTCATGCAAGTGCAAACATGGGATGAAGAGAGGGCTCTGTGGTTACAGAACATTTGGGCCCCCTATTTGTAAGTGAATACCTTGCAATGAATATAAATGGGGAGGGGGCCCTTTGGTGCCAGAATATTTGCCCCCACCCCCCATTTGTATGTGTCTTGAAGTGGATATAAATGGGGAGGGGGCCCTTTGGTTTCAAAATATTTGGGCCCCCCTCTTTGTAAGTAAATACCTTGCAGTTAGTATAAATGGGGAGGGGGCCCTTTGGTTCCAGAATATTTGGGCCCCCTATTTGTGAGTAAATACCTTGCAGTGAAAATAAATGGGGAGGGGGCCCTCTGGTTCCAGAATATTTGGGCCCCCTATTTGTAAGTAAATGCCTTGCAGTGGATATAAATGGGGAGGGGGGCCTTTGGTTTCAGAACATTTGGGCCCCCTATTTGTAAGTAAATGCCTTGCAGTGGATATAAATGGGGAGGGGGCCTTTGGTTTCAGAACATTTGGGCCCCCTATTTGTAAGTAAATGCCTTGCAGTGGATATAATGGGGATGGGGCTTTTTAGTATCAGAACATTTGCGTCCTTATTTGCAAGTAAATACCTTGCAGTGGGCCCCCTATTTATATATATAGGTAATGTGCATAATAAATAGAGGGGGAGGGGCTTTCTGTTCAGAATATCCCTCCCCCTCCCCAATGTGCTGTTACATATATACAATTTATATCCACTTCAAGATGCATACAAATAGGGGGCCCAATAGTCTGGAACCAAAGGGCTCCTCCCCATTTATATCCACTGCAAGGCATTTACTTACAAATAAGGGGCCCAAATAATCTTGAACCAAAGGGCCCCCTCGCCATTAATATCCAGCTCAAGACACATACAAATGGGGGGCCCAAATATTCTGAAACCTAAGGGCCCCCCTCCCCATTTAAATCTACTTCAAGACACAAACAAATAGGGGGCCCAAATATTCTGGAACCAAAGGGCCCCCTCCCCATTTATATCCACTGCAAGGCACTTACATACAAATAGGGGGCCAAAATATTCAAGATCCACTGAAATGCATTTAGGTACCAAAAGGGGGCCCAAATAATCTGAAACCAAGGGGCCCCCCTCCCCATTTATATCTACTGCAAGGCACTTGCATACAAATAGGGGACCAAATATTCTGGAACCAAAGGGCCCCCTCCCCATATATATTCACTGGAAGGCATTTACTTACAAATAGGGGGCCCATATATTCTGGAACCAAAGGGCCCCCTCCCCATTTATATTCACTGCAAGGCACTTACATACAAATAGGGGGCCAAAATATGCAAGATCCACTGAAATGCAATTAGGTACTAAAAGGGGGCCCAAATATTCTGAAACCAAAGGGCCCCCTCCCCATTTATGTCCACTGAAAGGCACTTACATACAAATAGGGGACCAAATAATTTGGAACTAAAGGGCCCCCTCCACATTTATATCCACTTCAAGACACATACAAATGGGGGGCCCAAATATTCTGAAACCAAAGGGCCCCCTCCCCGTTTATATCCACAGAAAGGCACTTACATACAAATAGGGGACCAAATAATCTGGAACTAAAGGGCCCCCTCCACATTTATATCCACTTCAAGACACATACAAATGGGGGGCCCAAATATTCTGAAACCAAAGGCTTCCCCCCCCTCCCCATTTAAATCTACTTCAAGACACAAACAAATAGGGGGCCCAAATATTCTGGAACCAAAGGACCCCCTCCCCATTTATATCCACTGCAGGGCACTTACATACAAATAGGGGGCCAAATATTCAAGATCCACTTCAATGCATTTAGATATCAAAAGGGGGCCCAATAGTATGGAATCAAAGGGCCCCTTTCCCATTGAAATTAAGCCACCTCAAGGCACTTAGATATTATTCAGGGGTCAAGTGGCTCAAACATTTGGGAATCAAAAGCCTCCCCCCCCCCCCCCCCGGCCCCTATCTACATAACTGGAAATGAAGTCATTTATAGTTATTTTACAGAAGTACATGTACATTGTAGTTTGGGTTAGCTCAGCTATTCATGAAAATTACTGGTCCAATTATAACTTTTATACCCAGACCCGAACATACTTGCATCAAAGTTAAATTTCCCATTTTCTATGAGAAAGTAAACTTAGGATCGAGGCATCTGGTCATAATTCCTCATTGATTATAATGCCATTCACATGATTCAGGACTACATTTTTACATTTTTGCACTGAATCTATTCTCATGCTGAGCTGACAAAACTCTCTGACCAGCACCTTTTACATTTAGTCTACTGTAACATGACCAATTTTGCTATTTTGTACTATTAACATCATCAATGTTACAACAATAGTTAAGATGTCTCATGAAGTATGACAAAAATCAAATATGAAAGGGGGCCCAAATATTCTAGAACGTTTGGGCCCCCGGGGGCCCGAATATTTGGGCCCGGGGCCCATCCGTTCCGGGGCCCAAATATTTGTTGACACCGGTCCCCATTTATAAACACTGCAGGGAACTCAGGTCCAATTATACAGATTAAAATCTAACAACATACAACTTTTGCTGACAATTTATATATAGTACCAGTGCAACATGTACAAGTGATGTGATAAATGATTGCAATCAAACTTTAATATGATTGAGCCACATCAGGTGATCGAAAGGAACACCTGACCTTATTCCTTAATTAATAATACAGTGGTCCCCCTCTATATAAGGTTCTCCTCAACAGAGGGCACCCTCTCTACAAAGGCCACTTCTCCATGCTGTGAAAGTGGTATTTCCATTGTATTGTCCCTGTCAAGAGATGCCACCCCTCAAATGTGGCCACTTTTTGGTTGCATTAGGGCTGGTCTTGTTAGAGGGGGACCACGTACTGTACCTGCTATTCACATCATTCAGGACTACCCTTTTACATTTTTAACTTATTTTCACACTGGGGTGATAAAACCCTGTGACCATGCAATATGGTTTACCTTGTCTGTTTGGAATTAGATTAACAATGGCAAAGTCTAGAACTGTAGGTAAATTTTGCTATATTGTACCGTTAACATGATCAATGTAACAACTGTGGTTAAATATTCACATGAAGTGTAAAACAAAATCAAATATGAAAGAGGACCCAAATATGCCACAATGTTTGAGCCCTGGGAGGCTGAATATTTGGGCTGGGGGCCCATCTGTTCAGTGAATATTTGGGCCCAGGGGCCCATCCATTCCGGGGCCCCAATATTTGGTAATGTCAGCACTGCTCTCCATCCAGGCCCAACCTGGACCGAGCAGCTGGTGATCCTGCTGCATCCCCCTTCTAGCCAGGTACTCTGCCTCCCTCCTTTGAGAGACAAGCCGAACTTGAACTTCGAGAAGAGCAGCATCCACCCCCACCAGTACTCCCACCATGTCTGAGTCAGTCATCTTGGATAAGCATCTTGCTGCCTCTGTTTGGACTCTCACTCAGCCCACAGGCTGAAGAGTTCTCACAACTCCATCAGGTGCCCTACGGCCAGCTGACCTCCAAATCGGCGGCAGCTGTTGCTCCATGAAGTCCCGCTCGCTCACCCTTCATGGGAGGAGACTCTATTGCAATTAAGGCATGGTTACAGATGTGCTTCTGTCACAAGTGGCCACCCCATCTGCCTTGGACGAATAGATGTTTGACGAGGCTTTGCATGGGTGTCTCCTGTCTAATTCCTTGTGCAGAGTCTTTGGACATCGACACTGAGTAAGAAGACAAGCTGCTGCTCTCAGATTCCGCCGTTAGCAGGCCCAGGCCATTGGCTTCTAGCCGTCACTCTGACTGGCAGAGCCTTGTACGATCCGTGGTGTGCGCAGCACGTGCTTCTGCCCCCATGGATACTACGCTGCCTCTGCCCCAGGGCTTGAACAGATTCAGAGTCTGGTGGGTGCCCAAGCTGAGGTTGCCCAAATGGAGGAGAAGTGAGGGGCTGTTGCCATGTCCTGCCAGGTCTTGTCCTTGGAGGATGCGGGTCATAAGATCCCCATCCCTTTTTTGCTCTTTGTATCTGAGTTCTCAACCAGCTGACGGCTAATATTTACGGCACCTTGGTTCCAGTGGAGCTGCCAGCATCTAGCTCTGTTAGGCAAGGGCAACTCCTACCGTGACAGAACAGTGGTACTCTGCGCCTGAGCAGATTTTTTCTTGACAATCTGTTCATTTGGATCTAGATTGGGAGGAGTATGATGCTCGGTAGTCAAAGACTGTCTCCGTGTCCGCATGGAGACGCCTTCCGCAGACTCAAGGAGGATGCCAGGGGCTCTGTCAGGGGCTCTGTCCTTATGGCATCTTACTCAGACGTCTCCTTGACACCTTTGAGGTCTTTCTTGGAGGACCTCCAATGCTTGGGTCAGGTTACTGAGGGAGTCCAGGACTGACTCAAGATTGATCAGGCTGCATTGCTCATGACTTTGTTGTCCCGGGCAATCCACCACCAGATTCTAACAGCCTTCATACTGGAGGGCAAACCTGCCTTTGCTACGCAGGGTCACCTACCTCCAGGGTTAGAAGTTGCTTGACGTGATCTTTCACAGGGCGCTAACGTGGCCTCTCTTCACCAGCACCTTGTTTGGAGGAGAGATGGCAGACCTCATTCGCCGGGTGAAGGACCTTTGGGCCCGCTCCCCTGGGCACTCCAGAACTAAGGCCTTGACCAACTCTGTTTTTAGACACTTTTGTCCTTGGCCACCACCGCTGCCCTCGAAGCATGGCTCTCAGACCCTTCCCACTGGCCCTCTAGCCCAAGCTACACCCCCAGCAAGATCAAGCGGAAAGTGATAAGAGAAGGGCAATCAAGCAGTCCTGTAAATTCAAGAGGTTGGGCAAGCCTCAGGGCTCCTGACATTTGCTTACCAGACCACTGAGTCATGATGGTTGCTCTTGCCACCATTACATACATCTCAGAGTGCCCAGTTGGCAGTTGTCTTTCTGCTCTTCGCTCACAATGGCAGTCTATTACAGATGATTTTGTCATCAAAAATGCCCTGACATGTCTGTTCACTAGCGTTCATTGAATACAAGCCTCTGGTTATGCCATGAACTCAAGCGGTTCATCCCTCCCCCCCCACACACACACAGAGGAACGCAAAGCTTCACTGTTCCTAGAGACGGTGGAAAAGCTACGGTGTAAGAACACCATAGAGTGGATGGAAGATCCTGGTCTGCCATGTTTCTACAACCTACTCTTCCTTGTCCCCAAGCAGGAAGGAGGCTGGTGTCTGGTCTGTCATTCCTGAATACTTACTTGGAGATTCCATCCTTCAGGATGGAGTCCCACGGTCAGTGGCAGTGGCCTTGGGGCCCCAGGAATGGATGACTTCCTTGGATCTCAAGGAAGCTTTCTTCCAAGTGCTCATTGTGGAGACTTCACAGAGACTCTAGCTGATCCATTTCCGACTCATGATTTTTGCTCAGCCTGGCAGTGACACCCCTGTTAGGCTCCCTTTCCTCGATGGACTCGCAGGTCCCCATGGGTCGCCTTGACCTTTGTCCCTTCTAACGCTCACTGCGGGACAGACGGTTGAGGGAGCAGGGCAACCAAGTGCAGGTGTCATAACTCCCAGAGGACCACCAGCACCTCCTTTGGTAGACCATAATGGAGAACGTCAAGTTGGGACAGAAGTTGACGCCATTTCAGGTGCAACTCACCATGTACACAGATCTCATTCTGGATGGAGAGCCCATGTGGAGGGCCGGACAGCGTCAGACCTTTGGCCTGCCCACATCCCACCATATAAACTGGTAGGAACTGGAGGCGATATGCTTAGTGCTCCTCCACTTCCAGGACCTAGTGGAGCACAAACACATTCTTGTTATGTGTGACATCAGGAACACGATTGCCTATCTCAACTGGCATGAAAAGCTGACAGAGCTTGCCTAACACATTTTGCACACATGCTAGGCATTTCCTGGGACTCCAGAATGTCCTGGCTGACCAACTCTTGGGAAGAGGTCAGCCAGTAGGGACAGTGATCACTCCACCCACAGGTCGTCCAGGCCATGTGGGCCAGGTGGAGTACCCCATATGTGGATCTTTTCGTTACAAGCACATGCAACACAAAAATTTCAGTTTTCCTGTTGCCTGTCCAAATCCCCATGCCCTAGCAGTGGATGCTCTAGCCATGGATTGGAGCGACATTTGAGCTTATGCCCTTCCACCTCTGCAGATCCTCCCGAGGGTCCTGTGGAAGGGTCGTTCCCAGGACTACAACACAGATTGGTCCCTGGACCTTCTGGAATTGAGTGTCGAGCCACCACTACATTTACTGGCATGGCAGACACTTCTGGTGCAACCGGGGACAAATGTGTTCCACAGGAACCCTCAAGTGATCAACTTCCACAATTGGCAGTTCTTCCACAGCACATCCTCAACAGAGGTTTCTTGGAATTGGTTGCACATAGAAATGCCACAGGGGGGGCTTTGATCCTCTTCTCTAATGGTTTATTCAGCTCATTGAGAAGTGTTTTCAGATTTGTGTGCCAGTCAGAGAATACATCCATGGTCTCTGCACATCGCGGAGTTCCTGCTGTACTAGTGGGAGGTCCTCAGTAAGAGCTCGAGAACTGAGGTACCAATTTGGGGAAGTAGTTAGTTAACGTTGTAATAACATAGTCATAACATTACATTATAATATTACCTTTCTGACACATTTGCACAACGTTATCAAAACATTATGTACTAGCTGGGGTAACCCCTGAAAAGAGCAGGTTTGCAGAAACACAATCTCATCAAGGATAAAGTAGACCATCCTTAAGGCCTATGAGATTGCTTTGGATGGGCTTCAGTCCTGAAGCAGGTCTCTGCTAGAGTTCATGAGGTGTGAGCCTTAAATGCCTTCTGGTGTGCCCTATGGAACGTCACTGTTGTTGATAACCCCCGGGCTTGCTGCTGGCGATCTTCCACCACTTTCGCTGAGCACTACTTGTGGGGCTTGATAATGCTGGAGGAGGGCATTTAATTATGCCTTTCCTGACACACAAGACTTCTTTACATATAAATTCCTGATACTTGTTCTTTAGACTTCTTTTGTCCCCTCAGGGCATCCCAGTGTTTCAGCTTATGTCACCATCAGGGTTTGACCCTGGATGCAGTCTATAGGTTAAATAGCTTACCTATGCAGTGTTGTCTCTTGTATTTGGCAGGAGTCTCTGGTGTCCCCTAGGCCAAGAGCCGGCGGACCCATTTTACAGACACTGCCTCATGGAACCATGTAACAACAACCCACCCCCCACCCCAGTGTCCCCCCCACCCCATATTTTCCATGACTTACAGTCCTTGTCCAGGATTAGAAGAATGGAAATAGACAGCATCTATCCACACTGCGGACAGTTATCAGGTTGGTGTGAGACTTCCTGGGGAGCCCAGTATAATCCCGTGCTGGTTGGTAACGGGGGTTTTTAGGCTTTGGCCAGGATTCTGCTGTTGGCAGCCTCAAGTTCTCTGGGGTTTTCCCTTCAGACGTCACCTTCTAACTTGGAATGATGGTGCCCCCTCCCCCCCAACCCGGCTGTCGGTCCCGCTGGTCCTTGGTCAAATGCATGTAGTGTTACACCTTCCTCCAATACATTTGTGTATCAGCAAAATTGATCGAGTGGTAATGTTATATAACTAATACATGAAATTTTTAGTAATTTTGGTATTAGTAAGTATACTTACCTGTCAATCACCAGAGCCCACCCGACCACCCCACTTCCTTCATGCAGGTAATGTCCACTGACCAATCACTGATCAGCTGGGAAGGAACAACATGGAAGCATGCACACCAGAAATCACCACCAGATCAAAAGAAACGGAATGATGGCACCACTGGGACCATCAGGTTTTTGGAAAAAACGAGTGAGTAACCAACTCAATTGTGTGGCCAGACATAAAGATGTTGGCAATGGTGGTCGAGAGGTAAGTATACTTACTAATACCAAAATTACTAGAAATTTCATGTTTTTAGTTTAAAATTAATGGGATGTTTAAATTAAAGTTAAAATTTTAAATTTTTCAGCAAATACAAACAGCAATAAAATTAGAACTAAGCCCTCTTTCAAAAATTTAAAATACAGTTTTTGAGAGCATTATTTAATTTAAATTTAATTACATCCATTGCAATGCTAAAATTTTATATTCAGTTCCCGAATCAAACTCGATATTTTGTTTTATTTCATAAAATATATACTTTTTAGGGTATTAGATGGTTATCATAGACAGAAATTTAACATTTATAGATGAGAATCACACTGTATACCACACCCATAATTCAAATGCAACAAGTATTTTCAAGATCAATTATTGTATTAAAATAAAAAAAAGTTGTTTTACTTTCTTATGTAACTATGTTAACGTGTAAGTTACTGAAATCTACTTCTTACATTAATTTATGATACCAACTACGTCAATCAAAAGAAGTCATTGTCTAAACTAGCACCTACATCTATGAATGATAAATATATAGCTTTAGATGCCAAATGTGTCATGGCCCTTGATGGAAAAGAGGAGCAATTTTATACCTGAAGCAATATTAAAAAGTCATTTGTGACTGTTCCTCCTGCTTCTTCTCCTCCTCCTCTTCTTCTCATTGTTTTTCTTCTTTGTGAGTAGGAGAAGGGCTCCTCATAGCTAAAGGTGCTAAATGGACAAGAAACAGAAGACTGCTGACCCCTGCATTCCACTTTGATGTATTGAAACCATACATGAAGGTGTACAATGATGCCACTCAGGTTCTGCTGGTAAATTATCATACTCTATTTGTTTCGTCTTACTCTATGTCTGCAGTTTAATCCTTCACCGAAGGCCAATGTCAGCTTTAATTCTTGATGTTTTCATTGTAACTGCAATTAGCAAACATTAAATGGCCCATTAACACATGCTGTCTTAATAAAATCCCACCTATTGTCTTGAGCATTTTGAGCTGGTACATGTACTAGGTGTTACACGACTAATTCTACCCACAAAAAATGTAAAAGCAGGTTGCAGTTTGTACCTTCTAAAATAAAATAACCATAGCTGAAATCACCATCCATCTAAACTGAACCTTCTTTTCTCTTTAACAGTGATATCCTATTTCTGGAGTTTTCAGTCATAAGAGTGCTCGCCATAATGAAATTATGACACCAGAAACCCGTGGGATCAGTTAAAATTGTGTGAGACATGAATCACACAGCAAAATGTTCACAGATATACCTCATTTGTACAATTGGGTGCTAATTTTGAGCATAAATGTGATGAAAATTATCAAAATGCACTTTTATGTGTTTATTCATTCATAGAATGAGATATTTGAAGTAATCAAATAAAATACTGGCAGTACAGACCTGATAATGGGTCTTTCTTCTGCCCAAAGTAGTCACCTGCAGTACCCCTTAAGGTGTTATGCAACTAATTCAACACGCAAAAAATGGAAACAAGCCAGGTTGCAGTCTGTACCTTCTAAAATTACTTATAAACCCAAACATATCTTATGCCAAATTGTTCCTTATAATATTCTGAATCCTCTGAGAACAAGAAAACCAAATAAACATGGTACACTGTACCTGTCAGTTTGAGAAAAAGATATATTCCTGTGGTCAGAATTATGTAAGAGACAGCCCCCTGTATAATTATTATGTACCTGTAATTGGGTTGTTTCTAATATGCATTTTATAATCCTTCTACCTGAAGCCAGCCAAATTACTCATGTAATACCATATACTATTTCAGGGGCAGTGATGGTGCCATATGTAGGACTGCTACATGTACCTGTAGTCAGGCATACTGTGCTCTGTGAATGGATCAGTCGGGTACATATAGACTGTTGACTTACTTGCACTAGATGTATCTCAATAAAATCTACCAATGCTCATCTGTGTGACATGCCATGGCATCAATGGAATGTACATAAAATGTTAAATTGAATATTATAGTTGTATTCTATTTATTGGTGTCACTGATTGTAGGAATAAAAGTAAAACTACACACAACCTGTACATATATATAATATATATATATATATATATATATATATATATATATATATATATATATATATATATATATATATATATATATATATATATATATATATATATATATATATATACACATGTGCACATGCACATATTGCATATAATTTCTGTCTGATTATTTTAACAGGACAAAATGGCGACTATGGCAGAAGCAGACCAGCCATTTGAGATTTTTAACCACATTAGCCTGCTGACTTTGGACATTATATTGCAGTGTGCATTTTCTTACAACACAGACTGCCAAACTCGTGGGTATGTTGCTTTTAGAAAAATGTATAAGTTAACCCTTACCAATAATAAGCAAGCAGAATTTCACTCTTCCTTAACATGAACAGATTGACATTTCAGATACATGCATAATCTTGTCATGTGGTAAAAATATCAGAGCTTCAGATCAGGCCTATCACACTGCACGAGGAACAAAATCTGAGATAATATTTACATGGAATTCAGATTCTTTTGCACTCATATGTTACATATTCACTTAATGACACAAGTTTTGGGACACATAAACTCCATTCCAGTTTAAATAATTTATCTGACATATTCAGATATATGATACACTGTGCAGGGAAAAAACACTGTCATTACAACAAGGTTTCACTGTATGTAATTGTGAAGCCAATGTATGATACTATGAACAGGTTACCTGGCCTATTGATATATATTATATACCGGGAAGTGATGAAAGTCCTTGGAGATTTTAGGTTCATTCTGACATATTCTAAAGGATACCATCAGATCCACAACCAAAGGACTTTAGAACACAAAGAAAAATTCTCTACTACATCTATGTTTATTCAGATGGGTCCAAACTCTCTCTCTCTCCCCTGAGTTTTTCTTGAACCTCATAATACTTACAAACTCCAAATTTGGCATGCTGGACACTCTATGGATGAAGTTTTTACTTTTAATGTGGAGTATTGAAAATTGTTCAAATTAAGAGTTTCTTAAATCTTGAGCATATTAAGTAGTATGATTGATAGAGCTGCCCGCCCAACTTCTCTCTTTATGTTAAGGACCACTGTGCATCTGATAAATATTGAACAAGAGTTGTACCATTTTAATTATGCTAACGAGGTTCATATTCGTTGTGCATATCTTTGAAACTGCAATAGATAGAGACCTCATTCCAGTGTCAACATATGGGCAAATACGCGGTAGCAGAATAACATTCAGACAAATTCTTTCACTACGTTCAGGATTATATTTTCTATAATTTTTAAGAGAAAGCACTGAACCTTCATTAACAGCTTCTCATAAATATGTAGTAGGTATAAACAAAATTAATTGTTGCAGCTGTCTTAATTTCTTCAGATTTGTTTGCATAAATTCTATCTAACCATGTGTAACAGAATTATCTCAGAAAAAAAGAAGGTTCTCAACCTAGTAGAACAAGTTTGCAAAACTCTGTGAAGTGTCTCACAGATTTTCATTATAATTATATTCAAATGAAAGCTCATTAACAAAGGGCTGAAATATGACAATGGCTTTCCCAAATATGTTTCTGTTCCTTTTTTCTTTGAGGTCCAATGAGGTCCAATGGTGGTAACAGAATTACCCATTTGAAATTTTACTGGCAAATTCACCAATTATCAGCATAAATCACATACATATAATTTCATTTAATTTGTAATTCACCATTACATTCTTGTAATTCTGCTTCGATTTTAAGTAATTTTAAGTAGTCATATCGTTACAAAGTGGAAAACCATATTACATGTCTAAGATGTAATTCCATTACTATGTGGTAACAGAGTTTCAATAGGTTCTCTGAAATTGGAAAACATAAGTTTTTTCTAAGAATAAAATGAATGCATTTATTCATGTTTGTACCCCCCCCCCCCAATCTTTTAGAAGATACCAGGAATGAATTTCATTTTTTAGTTGGAGTAATACCTCTGAATTCACTTTCTAATATAGTTTAATATGAATACCTCCTATTAAGAACTAATGACTGGTATGAAGTGTGGAAAATAAAGGGGCTTCCTGTATGCAAATACAGTCAATAAAATTGCCCAGTATGCCAGTATGGAAAACTCCTCTATCCCCCTCTTCGCATCCAGGAGCTGAATGTACTTGTACCTTTCAGGCAGCGCCATCCATACATAAAGGCTGTATATGAATTAGCCACACTGTGGCAGGAAAGTCTCAAGTGAGTATTCAACATTTCCAGAAGCCAGACTTTTATTACAGAGACAGTGTGGCCATGCAACAAAGTAATTTATTGTATACTTGCACCTGTAATACTTTGAAAATGACCAGAATGCAGACTACAATCATCATGTGAACCACATCGTGGTAGTAGTTTCTGATAAATTTAAACATATTAAATTCGGAAACATGTAATAATCAGTGCTTAACACAACAGTTGGTTTATGGCAATTGGAAAGGAGGCATCAGCTTTAAGTAACATGAATTCCTCTCGCTGGAATAGGATAAAAAACACAGGATATTAGATAGATAGAGTGGCATTAGCTATGCAAATTGCTTCTATGAAGACATAAAAAGGGATATGATGATTTCTAACAGGAATCTTGAATACTTGCTGCAAAAAGTTAATTGTGTACAATCAGCATTTACATATAAGCATGTACACGTGTGTATATGGAGTCAGAAGTTTGTGTCACATTTCGCTCACTTCTTGAGCACACACAAAAGACAAAGCACTTTGAATTATGGTAATGTAGTTTCTGATTGGATGTTAAATCCTCATTTTTGTAGTTGTGGTACTACATGTACTTTGTAAATTTAAGTTGATGACACGCTGCATTAATTACATAACGTTACCTCTCAACCACCATTTGCCTAGACCTCTGTGTCTGGGTTGAATGCCCATAAATCAAGTTGAGTTTGATTCCCTTGATCTGAAAACCTGATGGTCCCGTGCCACTATCTCTTGGTTCTTGTGGAACTGATGGTGACTCCCTATCTCATCCTTCCTCTTTTTGGCACCATAACTGGCTTGCCTTTCGAGTTGAAGCTCTGTGAACCTTTTTTTAAAACACTCACTGCTGTCGTGCCGGGGCTTGTCTCTGGCAGACACACAGCAACGCACTCCAATACCATTTTCGCCCTTCGTAGCTGAGTTTTATGACCAGCTGACAGCCAAGACTCACTGCACCTGGGTTCCTGTGGGGTCACCAACAAATACCTACCTGAGGCAGGGGCCACTCCTCTCCAAGCTGGATGTCTCGGGGAAGTGGTACTCTGCGCCTGCGTAGATCTTGCCGGTTGGGTCCACTGCTGGTGGACATAGACTGGGAAGAGTTCAATGCTCAGCAGCTGAGATCCATTACCCCATCTGCAGAGGCCTTCAAACGATTGGAGGAAGATGCCTGAGGATCCGTCTTTGGGGCATCTTACTCCGGCGTGTCATTGGCTGCTTTGAGGTCTCACCTGGATGATCTGAAGGGCTCTGTTCAGATCACACAGGCAGTGCGAGACTGGTTAGACCAAGTGACACTTCTCGCGACTTCATTGTCACGAGCTGTTGATCACCAGGTGGGGACTGCTTGCACACTGGCACCTTTGATTGTTGTGGAGGGACACCTACCTCCAGGGTCAGAAGTTGCCTGACCCGATCTTTCGTAGAGCCCGCACTGGGCCATTCTTCTCACGAACTCTGTTTGGAGGAGAGATGGCGGAAGTGGTCCACTGGGGCAGGATCTTTGGGCACACTTGGCTGATCAGGCACGCTCCAAGGCGCTGACTGACTCTGCTGAGTTGTCGTCCTTGGCCGCCTCAGCCACAAACTTTGTTCTTCTCAGACTGCGTCCACCCAACCCTCGACTCATGCTCCCCCTGGAACACAACGACTTAAGAAAGGCAGACGGTGATCCTGGGAAGGCAACCCTGCTGGTACAGGCAAGAAGACAGGAAAGCCTCGGCATTCCTGACTCTTGTATCCTTGAGAGCAACGTCTCAGGATTGCGAACCACCACATTGTTAGACTCCACGCAGTACCCCATCGAAAGCTGCCTCACCACATATCGCGTGCCATGGGAGTCTACTACGGAGGATTTGTTTATCCTCAATATCCTGAGACATGGCTACATGCTGCCTTTTGGCGAAGACAAGTCTCCGTTAAGCTGAGAACCACAGTGGTTTGCGCCACCCACCTTGGAACCCAAAGTATCTACGTTTCTAGAGGTGGTTCAGATGCTTCAGAGCAAGTGCCCCATAAAGCCAGTAAAGAATCAAGGTTCTCCCAACTTTTACAACTTACTCTTCCTGGTCCCCAAGAGGGGTGGAGGATGGTGCCCAATCATAGACCTGTTGATGCTGAACGCCGTGGAAGTCCCATCCTTTGGCACGGAGGCCGCCCAGTTGGTGACAGCAGCCCTATGGCCCATGGAGTGGACAATGTCCCTAGATATCAAAAACACACTCTTCCACGTACCAGTTGGGGAGGCTGCACAGAAGTATCTGCAATTCACATTTGCGGGCTTGAAGTTTACCAGTTCAGGGTGCTCCCTTTCAGCCATGCCATGGCACCGCTGGTGTTTACCAGGTTCCTGCAGACAGACTCTGCTTACCTTCACCGCTCAGCTGTTTGCATTCATGTGTATCTAATCGATTGGCTTTTCTGGGCGTTTCGGCGTGGATTCGCAGCATCACACACAGACCGTTTTGGAACTCTGCCAACACTTGGGTCTGATAGTGAAGTTACCTAAGTCCAGTCTGGACTCGAAGTAGACTTTCGTTTTTCTCAACATCCAGTTTAACCTGGTCGCCTACATTTGTCGCCCTTCGGAAGACAGGTGGGAGAGGCTTCAGTCACTGCTCATAGCCTTTCTGACTGGCAAGGTTCGCTCCCTGCAAGAATGGCTCTCCTGTTGGACTCCCTGTCTTTGATGGACTGTCCCAGGTCCCACTTGATCATCTCTACCATCACCCGTTCCAGCACACTTTGCAGGGCAGATGAACGAGAGACCAGGGCTATCAGGCCCTGGTGCCAATTCTCAACAAGGATCACCCACACCTTCATTAGTGGACTGTGAGGGAGAACATCATGAAAGGGCAAAGGCTGGAACCTTTTCAGGCCCAGCACACCATTTACACAGATTCTTCTCGATCCGGGTGGGGAGCTCACGTGGAGATCGAGCTGGACGGCCATAGAGCCCTTAGCTGGTGTCATTCACATCTCTCCACATAAACTGGTTGGAACTGAAGGCGATATGCTTGGCGCTGCTCCTCTTCTGAGATCTGGTGGAGCAAACATGTCCTCATAATGTGTGACAACAGGTACATGGTAGCCTTCCTCAACAGGCAGGGCGGGACGCGGTCCAAGAAGCTGACAGAGTTTGCCAGGCGTATCACCAGATGGTGCTACGACCATGATGTCAGCATGCATGCTAGGCACATCCCGGGACATTGGAATGTCCTGGCCAACCAAGTCTCGAGAAGGGGGTCAGCCAGTAGGAAGGGAGTGGTCGCTCCATGCCAGGGTTGTTCAGGCTATGTCGGCAAGATGCGGAACTCCACACTGCGCAAGGTTCAGTCCGTCGATTGCAATCTGATCCTGGTCACCCCCTGGCGATCCCAAAGCGATAGCTCGTTAGACCTACTGGAATTAAGTGTTGGGCCTCCCGGACGATAACCGGCATGGCCATAGCTTCTGGTGCAGCTGAGAACGAGCTTGTTCCACAGGAACCCTGAAGTGCTTAAGTTCCATGCTTTGCGGTTATCTCACAGCACATCTGGGACAGAGGCTTCTCGGAATCGTTCTCAGATAGAATTGCCAGAGGAGGGCTTGAATCTTCTTCTCTAACAGTTTACTCGGCTCGGTGGAATGTTTTATGCGACTGGTGCGCCAGGAAGAGAATTCACCCTTGGTCTCCGTGCATTGCTGACATCACCGACTTCCTGTTGTATCAGTGAGAACTTTAGGCAAGAGCTCGAGAACAGTGGAGGGTTTCCACTCTGCCTTCTCTTCAACCCTTTGGCTGAGCACTGCTTGTCTGACATGATAGCGATGGCAGGATGGCATGTACACCTTTGCAGTTGTATACAGGCTCCTTTGCTTAGGTTCCAATACTCATTAGTTAGGCCTTCTGGATCCCATCAGAGCAGCCACTGTGTTCCAGCTTATGGTGCTTTTGTGGTTTAGTTTTTGCTGCAGGCCTATAGGTCTGTGCATTTTTTAATGGGCCTTGTAGGGCTTCTTGCCTAGTTGACCTAATCTCAAACAGTATCAGGCAGTTTGTCCTCTCGCCTGGCCTGTTGCAGGTCTGACACAGGAGTCCACTGCCCATGGAACCACACACCGCCCCCTGGTGCTTGCCAGTTTTGCAACTTGGACCTAGCTGTAAAGATCTCCAGGTCTGATGCCTGTGATGGAGCTGAAACCGATAATATCTACCCATCAGGCGGAGAGTTGTATTGTTGGCAGGCGAGCACCAGGGGGGTCCAGTGCGGTCCCATGTGGGTCGGTAAGGAGGGTTTCTAGTTTTGGCTGGATTCTGCTGCTGGTGGCCTCAACTCCACGTAGCTCTGAGGTTTTCCATTCAGACATTGTCTCCTCACACGGCAACAATGGTTAGCCCCAAGCTCCCAGTCCCGGTGGTCAATTGTCGCTCAGGTCAGTGTACCAGTGACATTACACCCACCACCTTTAGGATTGTTTAGCGGCAAATGATGGTCAAGAGGTACATGTAACGTTACGTAACTAACACGAGATATTTGGAGTAATATCAGTATTAGTAAGTACACTTACTTGCGACCACCAGAGAAGCCCACCTGCCCATGCAGTCCCACTTCCTCTTACATCTGATGTCAACTGACCAATCTCCAAAAGACAAAGGATGAGATGGGGAGCATGCACACCAGCCGTCACCATCAGTTCCACAAAAACCGAGAGATGGCACCGCGGGACTGTCAGGTTTTCAGATTAAAGTGAGTCAAACTCAACTTGATTCATGGCCCTTCGATGCAGACATAGAGGTCTGGGTAAAATGTGGTGGAGATGTAAGTGTACTTACTAATACTGACATTACTCCAAATATCTAGTTTTAATGACGGCCACAAAATCCTTCAGTCCTGGCATCTTTTCTCAAATAGTTTTCAATATTGATGTCATCAAAACCATCTTCAATGTTATCACATGGATGAGCTCACTAAGCTTTTATATGCATTATGCACACTGTCAGCTTGGGTAATGTTGCTGTAACTTGTGATGTGGTGAGTGTTGACTAAGTTTATTATTGAAAGATTTCTTGTTCTGATGCTTAGCAGAATTGGAATTTAGCATGAAGATCTGACTTTTGCAGATGAAACACATTCTGTTGTATGTGATACTATCAGACACTCAAATTACAGCAGTCCCCCTCTTAATTTATAAGGCCACCCCAAATGCACCATAAATGTGGCCTTGTAAGAGGGGTACCCTCTCTTGAGGGGCAGTATATTATAGAAATCCCTTACTTGCTTGTGAATATTTGTACTCTTTTATGAACTACATAATTATATAATTTCCACTGTGATGCTTTCATTACTTTTGTTGTTGCTTTTGACATTTTCATTCATTTTATAGGTCTCCTTACAACCTATTGGTTCGTTGGGCCTACAAGTACACAAAGAAGGGCCGTCAATTCTATCAGCTTTGTGATCTTGTTCATGGAGAAGCACAAAAGGTCATAGACAAGAGAAAAAAGGAATTGGTATGTAAAGTTTATAGTAAATATTTGGCTTTTCTGTGCAGTAACATGGGACATTCGTATTAGCTGTGGTGGTGCAGGTTCAGAGACAGTACAAGATTGATAGAAAAAACAATTTTTTTTAGCTCAACTGACCATAGGTTGCAGAGCTTTAAATGTGATCACTCATGTTTGTGCATCTGTATTAAATTTTGTTTCTGTCCATCTATGGTAATTATACCATGAGAACATAAAAGCACACACAGGCATCACACATAACAAGCATTACTAGGGTCAGTGTGGACTTGGTCAGACAAAGTTTGTGCATTATGGGCCTACCTGATGTGATTTGTGTTACAATATACAAACATCCAATTTTGCTTGATAGGCACTTGCCTGATAGAAAAATACAACTTAAACAAAAGCCAAATTCATTTATAATACCTCTATGTCCACATGACTAAGGGATGGTTCAACATTATCATTTTTTAATTAGTACCTAGGGTACTAAATTTCATGACCCTCCTCCTTCCCCCCAAATTAGTACTTTAAAAATGATGATTTTTAAAAAAAATCATACCAAAATTGCATAAAACAGGCCAAAAATTGACCATCATATTCCATAATCTCTGAAAGTATACAGAGCCATTTAACCCCCTCCCCCTTACATACTGTAAGTACTAATTAAAAAATGATGAAAATGTTGAATTATCCCTTAGGTCGTGCGGAATATACAAGATTGGTAATACCATTAGGACAGACGTGCAGTTCGTTGACACCATATTGAATCTCGCATGAATGAACGGGAATAACGTTGGGCCAACTTGGAAGCGCATTGATATAACAGGAGAGAGTCCTGTGATAGGCAGAGCCCTTTTGTTTCTTGACCTTTGAACCCTCATGAGTATTTATTGACATTTTCATAAGAACTATTGCGACAAAAATTTACAGATGGAAATTACGATTATCAACATTTTGTACTTTGAGAGTTTATGATTTGAAAGGAAGTAGCAAAGGAAACATATGACAGCTATTTAATAGGTTACTTGATGCATGACTCGGTACCTGAAATTCAGTGGGATGGTTGGGAAGGTGTCTTGCTTATGATACCGGTGGAGCCACCTTTCGTTTCACAGAAATTGTGAGCGAAAATAACGAAAACTGATCTGTGGTGTACATGGACCTGAACAGTGGCATATTTTTTATTCCAATATTGCTTAATAGACAGACAATAAAGTGATCACTGCAGAGTTTCCATCAAGGATTTTCATTGTGTGAAATTCTTATTGCATTTGTATGGAGCCTGTCATGAAATTCTTCGGTGATTTTCAAAGCGGGTCCATTGGGTGAGGTTCATATTCTGTTTGTATGCAGCTTATCGTAAATTTCTTATGAATTTTGGGAGTCATTTGTTATTTTTGTCTGTCTTTTTTATTTTTACATGATGCAAGAATAAGTTAAAATTTAAATTTAATAATCCTAGATTCATTTATATGATTTCATCTTGTAAAAATATTTTTCACTTGTTAATCACAATTCTGAAATGACTTTTTAAATTCAACAATCATGTTGAATCAAGTGGTCAGGTTATTTTTTCAAAAAAGGCAGAACTTGTTTATCCATTTTTCCTGGCAATGGTCACAAGACAAATGTTGATGCAATTGGACATATATGTGTACATACTTTTCAGGAGCACGGTATTGATGCTAAATTATTGAAAAAAAAGAGACACCTGGATTTCCTGGACATTTTGTTAACAGCTAAGGTAAGTTACTATGTGTTCAATGTATTTTGCTCAACGGATAATGATTTCATGTATGTTAAAGATGCATCCATACTTATTATGCTCTCCCCCCCCCCCACCCGACCATAGAAGGGGCATATAGTAATCACTTTTTCCGTGCGTCCATCCATCCGTCCGTCCGCTTTTCATGTCCGGGCTATAGTTTGCTAATCGTTCAACTTAGATTAATAAAACTTTACACACAGGTGCATCTGTCAAAAGCAGATCACTAGCTCAATTATCTGGGTCACAATAACATATTCTTGTAAAATCATATCCGGGCTATACTTTCTTTCCTATTTCACTTCGTGTCATAAAACTTCACACACACATATATGTTGACCTAAAGGTGGGTCACGAAACAAAAGTAGGTCACTGGGTCTAGTATCTGGGTCATGGTGACACAAACATGTAAAACTCTATTACACTTCATGTCCAGGCTGTAATTCTGTTTTCCTTCAAATTAGATTTATGAAAATGTACACACAGGTGCATCTAGACATAAGGGTGGGCTATGTACCAAAAGTAGGTCACTAGGTCATTAATCTGGGACACAGTGACATATTCTTGTAAAATCATGTCCATGCTGTAATTCCTTTACTATGTAACTTACATTAATGAAATTTTACACACAGATGCTTTCATGCATAAAGGTGTTTCATGTACTAAAAGTAGGTCACTAGGTCAAGTATCTAGGTTACGGTGATATAGTCATGTAAAACTACATTACACTTCAAGCTCAGGCTGTAATGCTCTCCTTTCACTTAGAACCATTAAACTTTACACACCTGTGTATCTGGACAGAAGAGAGTGTCATGCCTAAAAGTAGGTCACAAGGTCAAGTATCTGGGTCATGCTGATAGTTTATCAGCATGACCCAGAAACTTGAGTGCCTTTTAATTAGTCTTATTTCCAAAATTTTGCTTGCTGTTCACTTTTACTAGTAAAATTACATGAATTCTAGGAAGGAGAATTTAAGTAGCATGCTGGTAAATTCATCTTTGTCTGCTACATAATAAAATACATCATTCTTCCTCACGCTGCCTTTAATGTTTTCAGATTGTCTCTACTCTGTCCAGTCAAAGTTTGTCACCTCAGTATTTCAAAAATTCCTTGACAGATTTTGTTCAAATTTGGAGCACATGCCTACTACATAAAAAGGATGTGGTGAACTGGTGAGATTTCTGCATCACTGTGTCCTTTTGGCTAACTCCTATGACCTTAATCTTACCAGCAGTTGATCTTGATGTTAATTTTGATGTTTCATTGTTGTGCAGGACACAGAGGGGAATCCCATGTCAGATGAGGACATCAGAGCTGAGGTGGACACATTCATGTTTGAAGGTATGAACAAAGAATCAATAATAAGAGGAAAATGTAACTCTTTCACTGCTAACTACAACAAAAGTTGTCACAGTAACCTGAATTATCAAAAGTATCCCAGACTTAAGGACTGGTAAGACACCCAAAACCTTTGCATGGCCAATTTTGAGATTTTAACGGTTTTTACAAGATGAATGTCCTTTCTATTAGTTGTCAAAATTTCAAGCTTTTAACTACTGTAGAAATATGAGAAAAACGCCCAAAACCACACAAGCATGTGGACATCCGAACGTCCATGTGTCATTATTTTGGTTTTCAACCGCCAAACGGAACAATGCCACCCGTCAATCATACTTAACAGCCTGTCACGTGGCTGCAGGTAGCAACGGTCCATGGCAAAAGGAGAGTGGTATCAGGGCGCCAATGCGAAAAAAGGCGACATGCCAAAAGTATGTTTGTGGGCAGGGAAAAGATGCAAACATGCTAACATATCATAGCCTTAGAGGTTATCTTGCTTGTTTTGTGTTCTAACGAAGGGAGACTTTAAATGTTCAAGAGGAGCGGCAATCGTCTGACGATGTCCCTTCAAAGGCCGTGCCGCGATGGATTACCCCAGTGGTCCTGCACACCAAAGACAAGCGGGGGAAAAACTGACACTTTAATCAACAATACCCATGTACATGATAATATTTTATCGAAACCCAGGGATGAGGAACTAAAAGTGCAAATAAACACATCGAAATAACCATAAACGTAAACAGGAGAGAAAACACACAAAATAACGTTACAAAATTCAGCTTGGAAAGAGAATTGAAACTCATTGACAAAATAACCACAAAACGATGACAAGCTAACTAAGTGTCTTGTGTACAGACAAGTCTAGCAAGCTAACTACATAAAGTATCCAGATAGGAGTAAATACAATAAAATACTGTCCCTAAAAACGGGATGAAGAGGTAGGGGGCGGAAGACCAAACCCGCAATCCGTGCACAGACCACGAGCGGCCGTAGGCCGCCCACCGAAGCAAGGCAACACAACTTTCGTTGCCAGGCGTGAGGTCACGGGGCCCGAAGGGCCGCCTCCATGACGTCACGCTTTGAAACCAGACTGTTGATGTCGCCGTTTGACAGATCGCTGAATAATGCTTTCTGAACTTCAAAAGCTCTTTTATTCATGTGATTGGCCAAAAATTGATTGACAACCTCCCCAAATGTTAAGGAACGATGTTTTCTACGTTTTGTGCAAATATCAGCTTAACTTAAGTAAATGGTATTGTTTCAGAGGCAAATGATCAACATCAAAGGCCTTTGAAGCTTGTTTTCTCAGAAAGGATAATAGGACGAGAATCCCACCTAAGAATGGTTATTCCAAGAAAACGGCAGGGCGAAATTTAATTCGGTTAACGGCTTTTGATTCTGTAATGTCTGAACTGCAAAAACGATTCAGCGATTTTCAAAATTTTGCTTCGTTCTTTTTCTATGAAATGAAGAAAATGAACATCCTGAAAATCAAAGGGAAAATTGAAACGTCAAACTTTGAGGATGGATAACAAAACAACGAAACCAAACATGAAAAATCGTAGGATTGTTTTTTGTTGCCAATATGTCAGGATTGAGATGCAAGTGTAATTATGAATTTATCACAAATAATTAGTGACTTATATCGACATTTATGGGGTGGATGCTTTGCGGTAAACTTTCAATTGTTTATTCAACAATTAACACCACAGACACCCAAATACGGGCCATATAAATTCTTTGGAGTATGACGATTACACACATATATGATATGTTATCCTTACGCAAATACAGTTTGAGTTAGGATGTACTAAAGTGTGATTTATTTTTGGTGTCTTACCTGTCCTTAAATTCCTAATACAAATACCTTTCATTCAAGTACCTGTATACCCAGATTACCAACAGGAAAAAAATGGTGTATCCCAAAGTAATTTGGATCACTGTGCACTTGTTTATAAAATAAATACAAGGGCAAGGCCCTTAAGGCAGGTCCTTTTTATATGTTTATATGCATCAAAATTTGAAGTGAAGATCAACTATAATTATACACACAAAGGTCAAACAAGGATTAAACTTGCTAAAAACTTTCATAAACTATTCCCAGACTACAATTGTCCAATCTTCAAATTTTGCACAAATAAACATTGAACATGTAGCAAGAAGGGAAGAAAAAGAGAGAGAAAAATATTGAATTTCTTTTTAATTTCAGTCAGTTATGATCATAAAATTTGTTATAAATTACTTTATTTATATTGCTGTGTAGTTTCTATGTTAATTTGTCCACAAACTTTGAGGCCCAACAAGAAGTAAAGAGCTAGATCTTGATTGTGGTCACAAGTCTGCCTGGGACACCAACCAAACTCCTTGCATGGAGCACATGGAATGCAACTCATTTTATTGGACGCTGAGCCACATGTGATCATATCCACCAATGAGGAGCTTGCATACTTCCAAAGGCCCTTGTAATGATATTTCATCAGATTGCAGGTTGTTTTTGAAGGGGTTTCCCCGGGAATTTTTTATGTTTCATAACCAATAAGACAGCTTGTTATATAAAGAGAAGAAATCCTGTGCTAGCTAGCAGCCTTATTGGCAAAATTTCTTCACTGGTAAACCATCAAAACTAGGCGAGGTTTTTAACATTTAATGGACAAAAATATTTATGTATTTGACTTTATAATCACAAGAACCTTTTTCTATGAGGTGGTGGGCAGGAAATAAACACAAAAGTTGTCAGAATTATGTATTTTTTGACGGGAAGAGTTGGGTTCTGATCGGCAGATCTGAGTAACAAGAAATCAAGTAACCATTGCCATATCTCCAAAAGTAATAACTCCTGTGTTCTCTGGAACAGAACAGCTGTCAACATTAATTTTTGTGATGGCAGGGCACGACACAACGGCTAGTGGGATATCATGGACTCTTTATGCCTTGGCCAAACATCAGCAATATCAGCAGCAAGTACAAGAGGAAGTAGATGAGCTGGTCCGGGAGAAAGGCTCCGACTTTATCGAATGGTCAGTGCTACATGTATCAGCATTTAAGACTTTTCCAAAACCAGCTGGTGGTAAACTGTCATCTACTAAGATGATTTTCAAAATTAAATGTAATGTTGAAGAAGAAAAAATTGCTAGAGAATGAACAATACTAGCCATATCATCTTGATTATTCAAGGGAGAAAGGATTACTTGATTTCTGGTTTATTTTATTGTAGTGTACGTGTCCTGACAATTCACCAATTAGCCATACGCTAATGTTTCATCAATTTGAGTAAGGAAATTTGTAAATTTTGCTTAATTTATTTGAGTTACCAATGTTCCTGGCTTAACATGTAATCATTTGACTTTCAATTTAAAACTTGGCTCAGGATTTGCAAAATGCAGATTGATCCCTGAAAAAGGGGAAAACAGATTCAGCTTCCTTATAGATATAAAATAGGTATAATTGTACGTTCATGTAGTTTTGGAAGATACAAGATGATTCAGAATCGTGTTTTCATGGAACTATTCAACAAGAATGCATTGCAGTTTGTGGTATGTTTCTTTTGAAAATCTGTATACATTTAGCTAATTTAAATTAAATGCTTTCCAATGCATTTGTGAGACAGAGTATAGTGTTGTGAAACAGATCCAACACTGGCGGACCATTTAAACTGGTTTGCCAATGGTGAAATCCTAATGAAACCATGGTTTAAATGAACAGGGAGGACCTACCCAAGCTGAACACTCTCACAATGTGTCTGAAGGAAACCATGCGCCTCTATAGTCCCGTGCCAATTATTGCTCGAAAACTTGAAAAAGACATACAAGTGATGGACAAGACCATGCCTGCTGGCACCATAGTGCAACTGCCTATTTGGAACCTTCATCATAACCCTGAGGTTTGGGAACAGCCCATGGTAAGTTAAGTGTATAGCATGGATGATGCTTCACTGAGATTGGACAAGGACAGTGTTAGGCTTATCATACTTCAGGAGAATTTAGCCCTTCAAGATCTCATGCCAAAACAGAATGCATCAATGAGAGTTAATATGAAACATCCTATCTCATTTCAACATGACATTGTGGAGACTATTTGCACGAACTGCAAAACAATAAACAAGAAGACTGTGACAGTCCTGTGCTCAGCTGACTAAGTCCCTCTATGACCTTGGAAATGAGGTCAAGGTCACTGACCTACTCTGAATCAACTTTCATACGGGGCCATCCCCATGTGCAAGATCAAAGTCACAGTACAAATAGTTCTCAGGTTATCACGCAACCAGTAAAATTCGTATTGCACATGCTAGTTGTCCTTAATAAGGGCCAGACTTAGACAGTAGATGAGTGACTTTGACCTCATTCCCAAGGTCATAGGGCCACTTGCTCAAATTTTACTGTTCACCTGACAAGTTGAGAGCTATTTGAACTTGGACCTTGATCTTGAACATGATGGTTGTCCTGAGCAAAGGCCAGACTTGGACAGTATATGGGTGACCTTAACCTCATTCCCAAGGTAACTGGGACCCAGACACTTGCGTGAATTTTACTTTTCACATTGTAACTTGAGAACTGTGGAAGGTAGGACTTTGATGTTGAACTTGTTGGTGATCCTCTATTTAGGAAAGATTGAGATCATACATTAATGACCTTGACCTCATTCTCAAGGCCACAGGGCCACTAATACGAATGTCCTTGCTTTGACACTTCTCAAGTTACCATATAAACAGTGAATATCATGCACCTCGCCCTGTGACCTTGAAAATGAGGTCAAGGTCACTCATCTACTGTACATGTATCATCCTCATACCCAGAAGTGTCCTTATGCAATTTCAAAGCAATAGACCTGTTCATACCGATGTGTACCGAACCTTTCCAGACCGTAATTAATTATGCATTCCATTGTTTGCCTGATTGTCCAATCAGCAAGTAGCCGAGTTGGGCCCACACCGTCATATGTTTACAACGGATGCAACGGCAAACGCTAGTGAATACAGCATGGATTGTGTTGAACAGTGCAAATCTTTTACCCAAATTGTCACATCAGTGGTGAAACGTGCATTTATAGATTGCTGACGGTTTGATTTTTCGTTAAATCCAAGCACATCGAGTGTTTTACTTTCTTATGCTTCCACCTGTAATCCGGCCAGCATGGGCGAGCACAAAATGTAAACAAAGCAGGGTGCGCTTTCCGAAGTGAACCGAATAAACCCGAGTCCTATGAACAGGTCTATTGGCTGAGTATATACAAGGATAAAGACTTTTGAAGATTTGGCCAAAGAATGAACCAAAAAATCTTTAAAAAGTCCAAATATCATTGGACAGTGACCATTTGAACAAACTTGGTAGATACCCACCCAAGGAACACTCCCACCAAGTTTGAAGTAATCTAGCTGATGGTTTCACAGAAGAAGTAAAAAATTGTCAATTATCATTGCAAACCCCAAAGGCTTTGCAATCCCCATTGACTTGCATGGTAATCAATAGGCATGTAAAATCAGCAAGAAAAATTCCTTTAAAAAAAACGAAAATCACTGGACCATGACCATTTGAATAACCTTGGTAGAGACCCACCCAAGACACATCCCCACCAAGTTTGAAGTGAATCTGGCCAACGGTGTTTACATGAGGTTGAAAATGTAAGCTACCATTGCAATTCCCATTGACTTATGTAGTAAACAATAGGAATGTATGCATTGACCAACAAGTACCCAAATTGAAAAATTCGTTAAAAATCCACAGCAAGGCCACCTGGTGTATAACCTTGTGTGACCCTTTCAGAAAGAACATATCCACCAAGTTTCAGCACAATCTGAAAGATGGTTTTGGAGGAGAAGTCAACAATAGCAAAAATACACAAAAATTCATGAAAAAATAGAAAAAATAACAGTGCCACCTGTTGAATAAATCAAGGTCTGGGGGTCCCCAGAAGTGTCCCTATACAATTTCAAAGTAATTGGCCAAGCGGTTTTGGAGAAGAAGATTTTTTTAAGATTTCCCCCAAAAATGACCAAAAAATTCATTAAAAATCCACAAATCACTGGACCCTAGCCATTTGAACAAACTTGGTAGAGACCTACCCAAGGCACATCCCCATGAAGTTTGAAGTGGATCTGGACTGTGGTTTTGGAGAAGAAGTTGAAAATGTGAATTGTGGACCAACGACGGACGGACAACAGATGGACAACGGACAGATGGACGGATAACGGACAGACAGACGAAGGATACCTCACCTTCCTAAAAGCTCAGCTGAATTATCAGCTGAGCTAAAAAATAATAGAATAGTCTGTACAGATGATAAAAATAAGTAGAGCTGTGAATTTTCTTATTTTTATGTGTATAAACTTTCATGATTTTTTGCATTTCAGGCATATTACTGTTTTGGACATAGTAACTATTAAACCTATATTAAAGTAGTGTTTAATCGTGGTTTAATTTTCACGTTTTTGTGCCATCTGCAAAATATATGACAAAGACAAAAAGAAAAGACATTTATCCAGTGAATCTACAGTATATGTACTTCATTGTCTTTGATGAAGAGATTCCGTGTTTGAAAAGATATAAGTGATTTAATAAAGCTGTTAATAAAGTACAGTACATATGAATTAAACAAAATAAAACCCTTTGTGTGTGTGTGGGGGGGGGTGTTTCTTGTTTAAATAAGCATCATTATTTCATATCCAGTGCAAAGATCTAACATTGTACTTGTGAAAACTACCTGCAGACACAATTTTGAGGAATGGAACTGCTTACGTTAACCCTCTTGGGGAGAAATTACTTGATTACTTCTTCATGGTGGTCATTGAATTTATTTGTTAGGAATACAAACCAGAGAGGTTTTTGCCAGAGAACATGAAGGGTATGGACCCATTTGCGTACATTCCATTCTCTGCTGGGCCAAGGTAAGTGTATGGACAAAGTTACAAACTGTCTCCGGTATGAAGTCCAATTTTATCTGTCTTGTCAGACCTTCAAGTGCCTTTAATTTCTTTCTAGAATGAGAGACTTTACAATTGAAAATATATTTTATTTTGGGTGAAGTGAAAATTATTTATCATATACATATATTTAATGAAATGTTTACTGAGACTTCTGACACAGAATTTAATAATTCAATAATGCAAATGACAGTTTTATACTTTTTTTCTTACATAGTTAAAAAATAGAAGCTATCCACATTTAAAATGTAATTATGATCATTTTCAGGAATTGCATTGGTCAAAATTTTGCCCTGAATGAAGAAAAGGTTGTTCTTGCAAGACTTCTCCACAGGTTTGTACCAAGTTGTGTTGTTATCTATTTGTTAAATCAGAAATTTGCATCTCATTTGTGAAATGGCTGATCTTTTTTTTGAGTAGCTAGCACCTCAAAGTTGGCAAGAATAAAATCAAATAAAAAACAAGAGGCCTGTGGGCCTAATGCTCTGCTGGCACCGTGGTTATATTGCTGCAGTTCATTTCAAAGTTCCGTGTCCTCAAGTGGCTTCTGAACATATAAAGCTTATGTGATTTTAGTGTCTTGTTTGATCACCAGATGGTGCTTTGCTCCACATGTAATCATAGCTTATATGTGCAATTCCTATGATGGATATTGTTGCACACACCAAAACAACACTGAGTGAGTCCTTAACTTTGTGTCCTCAGTGACCTTGGGACAAAATGTGTAAGTCAAAAATGGGTCAAAGGTCACTGATATTATACAAAATTGTAGCTTTGGATATTGGCTACATATCCTATAAATTTGGCAAGTGTAGTCCAATAACTTTGCAAGGTATGGAATTTTTTACCTATAAACACATTTTGGCTTATGATTTCTGTCAAATTATTGGTGGCGCCACTAGTATCACTGGCAAGTTAGACTTTGACCTCCCCCACAATCCCACCAAATATGGTGAAGATCTGCCAAAAATTAAAGATGTTAGAGTGTTCACAAGATTTTCGTATTTTGACCCCCACATTGCATAATATTGTAGGTGGCGCCACCAATATCGAAATGAACCTAGATTTTTGTACACCCTATGAGTCCTGAAGGTTATTTTAGGCTAGCTTGAGAACTGTGGACAGTATTGTGGTCACAAGATTTTCACATTTTGACCTGTATATTACATAATACTATAGGTGGCGCCACCAAAATTGATGTCAACAAAGATTTTTATACACTTCATAAGTCCTAAACATTATATAGGCCTATCTAAAAAATTGTGGGGTGCAGAGCATTCACGAAATTACCCCTATGTGCAAACTGGCCATTTGACCTTGACTGTCAACTCGGATTAAAAAATTGTTAGTGTTCAAAATATGTGCCCCGCATTCAGCTTTCCATATATAGTCTGTTTGTTCAAATCAGGTAATAACTTTTCAAGTTATTGAAGAAAAACAATAAACTTAGGCAAGCGCCAAACTCCATAATTACTGGATCACAGTGACCCAAAAAGTAGGTCACCAAGTACAGTTTTATGTATTATGTAATCAAGTTCAATTTTGATATGGAGGCTCAATTCTCTTTGCTATTGATGTCCAAGCCAGACCCAGCCATTACAAAATCATGTTTTCCACTTTACACGCATGATGTCCTCACAAAAGTAGGTCAAGGTCACTGATATTAGATAACATTCTAGCATTGGACATGGTCTATCTATCCTATACATTTAGCAAGTCTAATCCAATTACTTTTCCAAATATGGAATTTTATATCTTAAAACACATAAATTTTGGCTCATGATTTCTGTCAAATTATAGGTGGTGCCACTAGTATCACTAGTAACTTAGACTTTGACCTCCAGCACAATCCCACCAAATTTGGTGAAGATCCATTAAAAATTAAAGATGCTAGATTGTTCACAAGATTTTCACATTTTGACCCTATATTGCATAATATTGTAGGTGGCGCCACCAATATAAAAAGGAACCTACATTTTCATACACCCTATAAGTCATGAAAGTTATATTGGACTTGCATCAAAACTTTTAAAGTTATTGCGCTCACAAACCAAAAGTTTATGGATGGATGGAATGACAGATGGACATGAGTGATGCTATAAGCTCTGCGACCTTTGGTCAGCAGAGCTACAAAAGGAATTTAACTAGGTTCAAATGTAAGAGGATGACATTCCATCTGAATGTTGTACATACATGTATATACTACAATGCCCTGTAATATATTTACATATTTTGTAAACAAAATACTTAATTGACTGAAGTGAGCAATATTTGGGTGGGTCATGTCTAGACTAAGTATTTTGTTGTTCACACTTTGCTTTCCTGCTTTTCCTTTCATTTGCGTTCCTGATTCCTTTGTGTGAGGACGTTTTCTGGAGAACCGGAGATCGTAAAAAAATCGTATATATCTGGAAGCGTGTTTATGGATGGCAAATCTAGTCTTTAATGTGGTGATTTACCTGGTAGTGTTTGGCATGTTTTGCGGGTAAATGTATATTGTATTACATCAAGGCAGATAGTGGTATACAGTGGGCCCTGTCTTGGGAGACTACTCCAATGTGAGACCACCTGGCCTGAGAGACCACCTTTTCAAGAAGAATAAAATATTACCAAAGAAAATATTGTAATTGACCAGCCATTAATATGTAAACACTTAAATAATAAAACCATACCTTTTCAATTTTGTTTTTAACCTTGAAAGAGAAGTTACTGGGAGTGTTGACATCTGTAGTGCCACATGTACATGTTTAATATCATTAATTTTGATAAAGTTTACGCTATCATATATTACAGGTACAAAATTGAGATTTCAACAGACTGCCCAGATGTAAATCCTGTTGTGATGTTGGTGTTGCGCTCAAAACAAGAGCTCCGTCTCAAACTGACACCCAGACAACCTACAGTGTGATTGAGATACTGGACCCACACAACCCACAGCATCATTGAGCAGCTGAAAGATACATTATTCAGATACTGACTGCATCTAACCTGTAGCAAGACTGATATTCTAAACCTTTCCAAGTTGGCAACCGATTATATGAGTCAGATACTGGACCTGTGTAACCCACAGCATGACCGAGATACTGAACCCACAAGTGCAACCAAAATATGGTTCAGATACTGGGTCCATACAACATGCAGCATGACCAACACATCCCATATCATGATTAAGAGACTGAAACCATACATCCAAAAACAAGATTCAATTACTGGATGTATAAAACCCATGGCATGACTGCTGTACAGAATCCACACAACTGGTAGCATGATTGAGACACTGGATTATACTACCTGGATCATGATTATGCTACCCATATCATGATTATGCTACTTAGATCATGTTTGCAGTGCTGTATATTTGAAAATACTTCATTGACTAAATATTGCTTACCTAACTCATTGTAGGACAATAATGATGGTGAATATGCCAAACATACGCAATTTACTGATTTAACTCTTTCAGTGCCAATTTTGGACTGAGTCAACAGCTTTTCTCAATATGCATTGGGCACAATGCATGCCGAGAAAAGCTGTTGACCTGGGATATTCTCTCAGGAAGTATAGGTATACTGGTACTTGAATAAAAGGTCTTTTTACGAGGACTATGAATCAGGCATCCTTGTGATAATTCAGAATGGTTTGACCTCAGTAGATCGACTTAAGTTGCGCTTAGCATTGAAATAGTTAAGGGGAACTTGCCTCCCTGTAAAGACATATTTGTGTGAGTGTTACGTCTGCGACTGTGGTAATTCCAATAAACATTGAAGCACTGGACTACATACTAATTGAGATACTGGACCCATGGCATTATGGAGATATAGTGGTACCTGCTGTTTATGGCCACTGCTGTGAAAGGCCACACTCTCAAATACACAGGAGTCAATTGCTCTGTAAATAAGTGAAAGGCAGCTATTCTATACTGTAAATTGCTTTAATTTCGCTGTATTCTTATTTTCGCTTATTTCGCTAATGGCACAAAACCGTGAAAATAAAAACACAGTGAAATAGTATTTTAACATTGTTTGAATGGGAATTATGTCCAAAACAGTGAAATTAAAACTACAGTGAAATGTGAAAAATACAAAAACTGTGAAAATTTGTACACGTGAAAATAAAACAATTTACAGTATTATGGTCATTTTTGTTTTCCAGAAAGGGTGGCCATAACCTGAAAATTAATGAGATACTGGGCCTATAAATCTCACTGCAGGAATGAAATATTGGGTAAATCCATAACATCATGATTAACATAACCTAACAAGACATGTTTCTATTTTGAAAAACACAAAACAAAGGCAAGGCTTCTTGAAGTGCAGAGTGAAACCTTCAATCGGTTTTACCCAAGTGGGGCTCTTCAGGAACTGAAAAGTTTTTATGGTAGGACCTGTGTATTGCACAGGATGATAGTCCTTATCCAGGGCTCAGTCAAGATTGAACATGGGTGACCTTGACCCAATTTCAAAGGTCACAAGGTGACCACCAAATTTGGTTTCTTTTAGTGAACTTGGTTTCCTCATGATAATTAAAGACATTTTTGACTTAGGGATTTCATAGTGCAGGGATATAGCCTTCTATAGGAGCTAGATCAAGTTTGCAAATGGATGACCTTGAGTTCCCAAGGTCACAGAGCCACACTACTGAATTCGGTTTCTGCTCAAAAGCTGCAAAATTTTTTGAGTGAGAGCCTTTATACTGTGCGTTTATAGTCTTCTATAAGGGCAACACCAAGGTTTGCAAATTTATGACTTTAATCCACTTCCCAAGGTCAGGAGTGCCCATTTAGTAGGCCTACTATCAACTGGGTAATGAGAGCAAAAATAATGACAGTGGGAGGTGGGGGGGGGGTGCAACTATATATTACAAACATGTCTAGTTTTTAACAAATTTTCATTACTTATCAAAATGTATCAGCAATCTTTGAATGGAAAAAGAAAAAATGAAAATAAATACATGTACTCCTTTCTCTGAAATGGTTGGATATAAGTTTCACAGTTCAGGTGGAATATGTATGTATGTAATGTTGCCAAAAGTATTAAAAAAAATTCAAGGATTAACTGATGTATTCAAGCAGATATGGAAATATATGAGTAAGTCTTTCAAAGGCATATATTCTATTGAGTATTTTAAGCAACAGATAACAAAATCAAAGATCAACTGTTGTATTCAAGAATATGTGGAAATAGATGAAGTCTTTCAATGGCATCTATAACACTGAGCATTATAGTTAAAGGATATCTATTTTTGATGTCAGGGCTTTTACATTGCATATACGTACAATTGTTTAAAATATGTTTGTTTACAAATTGTTATATATGTATTAGCTTTACTGCTTATCAAATATCCATGGAATGACAAAAGTTTGAAATGTTTTTGTTTATAAATTGCTATAGTTTTACTACTTATCACATATCCATTGAATGATGTGCTTTTGTTTGCCATTCGATATGAAGATGAATACTTGTCACATAATTGTGATGCAGATATATATATATATATATATATATATATATATATATATATATATATATATATATATATATATAGGCTCCAATGTAAAAATTGTTGTTTTCTTTGTATACTGATGGAGGAATTAAATATCTAAAATCTAGGCATATAAAAGCTGCCATTGAAATTGTTAAAATGAGAGCCTATTAATCCTTTATGCTTTCAAATATATGTTAAAACTATTTCTTACGATTATTCTGTGTTTGTGTTGTTTATTTTATTGAGAAAGTACTTTTGACCATGCTAAATACATGGATCTGCCCTGATGCAGGTGGCTCCCTCTTTTGCTCAATACATGTTAGAGTAGGACCCCATTTAAATATGATTACATCTCATTGTAACAGTATGTGAATTAAAATGCATGCTAGTAAATGCAAGGAGCTTGAACAAAATACCAGAAATTAAATGTTATTTTTCTAATAATGAACCAGACTTAATATTTGTAACAGAATCATGGGCACATGAGGAAATATTGAATGCAGAAATAAATATGGAGGGATACACAGTGTTGAGAAAGGACCGCAAATATTGTAAAGGGGGGGGTCTTCTTTGCGCTTAAGGTGGAAGATCTGAAGTCCGCACCTTCGGACAACCTCTAATCACTTTTTCATATTTTTTGATGGTTTGATACTTAAACTGCATGCTCCCAAAAACTCAGATGTGTGAACATAAAATTTATATGGGAAAATTGTTCTCAAAACTTTTGTTTACACTGAAAAGTTGAAGCAGTGCCTAGCACATGGTGTTTTTTGGCATGGGCATGATAATGAAGCATGTCATTGTTTGCACAGTCATTAGTCCATGACCCCTGGAAACCAATTGACAAGGGTCACTCATAGGGAACAGGAAACCATTAGCCATCGAGAGAAGAATGGGCCAGTTCAGACTAATCACTACCATAGTTCTGATTACTTTCAAATTCTATATTGATGTAAAAACGAATTAGTACAATCCACTTACTGGGCCACAAATATGGAAAGCTGCATGTGAACCCACACCCAAACAAGCCAGGTGTGATGTGCCCGAGTTAAAAAAGTCTAGATTTATGCCACAAAATTTTTTTTTCAATTACAACACAGAGGTGAAGCTACAAGTTTATTTCACACAACAATAACAACACAGGACAGAAGAAATGAGTATGTATCATATTACAGCCATAAATGCGTAAGAATTGGCAACTTTTTCTTTCAATGCAATTTTCTCGGAACTGTTTTTTGCTCAACCTCTGCAATTTGTATCTGGCCTCACAAACATACAAATTGCCCTATCCCAATAAAATCAACAGACATCAAAAGAAAAAGATCATATTCAGGAGTGGTTCCCAGGATTTTTCTTTTTCTGACAACTCCTTCTGTGACTTTTGGAGCCATTTATAGAAAGAAAATGAACAACCTGTCAGGACTAAATTAAAAAATTTATCAATTTTATTTATGCTACTTCAGGACTCACCATTGAATTCGATCCTGGATATGGATACATATTTTAAATTTCTTCTGATTTCAACTTAAAAACAAAACAAAACAACAATTTTGTGCAACTTCTGCGCGAAAAATGTGAAAATCCTACAAAGTCAGAAAGAAGGCTATAAAATCTCGAAAAAAGCCAATCCTGCAAAAAAAAAACCTATGGATACAAATCTATGGATACGTAGTAATCAGAAAATATATCGGTTTAATGTACTTGTGAAAAAAATAGATAGGTGATATCAATCCAAAGTTACCAGTCTCCCTGCACACTAGCTTCATAGCTTCCACCTTAGGAAAAGTTAAATGTTGGAATAGAAGACTCTCTTATGATTGAAACAATATAGAATCAGTGTGGTGTGAATTGGAGACATGTAGAACTCGAAGTCGGATTGGAGTCTGTTGCAACAGTTCTTCCACTTCGGAAGAACAAAAACAAATTTGAAACAAAAATATAGAGGAAGCTTCCAGTGAATATAAGAATGTTGTGATTTGTGGAGACTTCAACCACCTGTCAATAGACTGGAAGAAGCTACATGCACAAACAGAGGGTCAAAAATTTTCAGATTTAACTCTGGACTGTTTTCTTCATCAACATGTGGAGCAGGCCACCAGGGTCACAAACATATTACACTTGGTGCTATCTATACGGAAGCAAACATGATATCTAAAGAGAGCAGATGTTCGTGAGCCTTTTGGGGCCAGTGACCATAATGTTATATATTTTAATTCAGTATGTGAGGTAAATATACAGAACTTGAAACAGGAATATTACGACTATAGGCATTGGAAGTATAATGGATTGAAGAACTTTTTACAAGGAATAGACTGGGAGATACGTTTTAAAATACAGATATTGAAAAAACGTGGAAATTGTTTAGGGAAAAGATGGATGAAGCTGTTGAAAAATTTGTGCCCAAAAATGCAGAAAGACATTCAAACATCCACCATGGTGGCATAGAGGCATTAACAGAACTAGAAAACAAAATAATTACAATGGAAAAAATATTCTGAAACAAAAGAGTATGCTGATTACGTTCGATATAAAGAAGCCTTGAATAAAGCAACTAAGAGTATCTGGAAAGCCAAAACGTCATTTGAGTGCAAAATAGCAAAGAACATAAAGGCGGACCTAAAGCATTTTACAGTTATTCAAGAGGGAAAGTGAGTACAAAAGATAGAGTGGGACCCCAAGTGGTTAGAAATGGATCACCTATTACGGATAATAAACAGTCTGCCAACATATTAAATGAGTATTTCTGTTCAGTTTTTACTTAGAAAAAACGGGGCAACATGTCAGAACCAGTAAGAATATTCACTGGAGAGGACTGTGAAGAATTAAACAATCTTGTGTTAACATCTGAGGAAAAAACAAACAGACTCCTAGACAAGTCCCCAGGTATAGGCAATATGCACTCTACAATTCTGAAAAAAAATGGCTGAAGTCAAATCTGAACTTTTGAAAAGACTACTTAATCAAAGTATACATGATCAAATTGTACCGAAGGCCTGGAGGAAAGCTAATATACATGTATTTATAAGAAAGGACCTAAATCACTGGCTTCTAACTACCAGTCAGAAAGGCTTACATCACATAAGTACAAAGTACTGGAATCTGTTATTAGGGATACAATAATGGCACATTTGAAAAAAAATTACCTGTTGAAGGAATCGCAACATGGATTCAGAAGTGTCAGGCCTTGTTTAACAAATTTACTCAAGTTCCTGGAAAAGGTTACAAAATATGTAGATGCAGGGAAGCCATTAGATGTGTTATATTTAGATTTCAGTAAGGCTTTTGATAAGGTACCACATGGAAGGCTGCTGAGCAAAGAAAAAGCGCATGGCATTGGAAGTAAAGTTAATGGATGGATAACCCATTGGTTACATGACCGAGAACAAAGAGTAGCAATAAACAGTGAAAGTTCAAACTAATCACGGGTGCTTTTGTGGAGTACCTAAGGGCTCTGTGCTGGGACCAACTTTATTTTTGATATACATAAATGACATTGATGAAACAGTGGCAAGTGAAATATTTAAAAATTGTCAAAAATTCAGAATCGATTCAGACCAGGCAGAAGGATAGGTGACCACATCTTCACATTGACACAGGTGTTGCAATTGGCAAGACAAATGCAGAAGAAAGTTTTAATGGGTTTCTTAGATGTAAGGAAAGTTTATGACAGGCTATGACTTGATGCCCTATGGGAAAAACTAAGTAGACAAGGATTTGGTGGAAATTTTTTAGAAATTCTGAAAGCGTTGTATGAAGATGTAGACTGTACACTTTCATTAGGAAAGGTAGAAGTGGGGGATATATAAAATAGTAGAGAATGTAGGATGTAGGCCTAAAGCAAGGATGTGTGCTGTCCCCAATTTTGTTTGCTCTGTATATTAAGGAGTTGGTGGATCAGTTGATGGAGTGTGATAAGGGAACAAAGGTACGTGATCTAAAAGTCCCAAGTCTACTTTTTGCAGGTGACATTGTACTCATGGCAGAGTCCCAGAAGGAACAGGTATGCTGAACAAAGCAGGGGAGTATGGGAATAAATGGAGGTTGAAATTCAGTAAGGATAAAAGTAAAGTCATGATTCCTGGGGGGGGGGGGGGGAACCAGATGAGTATAAAAAATGGAGAATCGGGCAGTTCAACATTCCAGAAGGCAGAGAACAGCTGATAGAAATTGACTAGCTGACGAGTATGAATACCTAGGCATTAAGATAAAAAAAACAACAGGTAAAGGCATGTTCAGGTATCAGGTGGAGGAGATTAAACAGAAAGTAAATCGTGCAAAGGGACTGATAAAAGCTACAACACTGAGCAGTTTCAACAGAGCGTACACAGCAAGATTAATATGGGATAGAGTTGCAATACCAGGAATGATATGTGGCTTAGATGTCATTTCAATAAGTTACAGAGATATCCAGGGAATGGAGAAAGCACAGAATGAGATGGGAAAATGGATACTAGGAGCACCACCATGTACAGCAACAGAAGCAGTCCTAGGAGAGTAAATTAGGATAGAATAAAAACACAGACAAGATTGCCAAAGCAAAGTTAAAGTACTGGGGTTATATACAAGCAGGAAGTGAAGACAGATGGTGCAGGAAAGTTTACAATAAGGATGTCAGGGAACAAACAAGATGGGTCAAAGCCATAGATAAGTTAGCAAAGAGATACGAATTAAAAGGATATGATGAGGTAGATGATTGGAAAGTGTATATTGGTAAGACTAGAGGGTTGGAAAGAGTACTGGAAAAAGTACATTAAAGCATACAAGGCACTAGAAAAGCAAAAGAAAAGTGTGTGTTGGGATGGAAGGAATGGATCCAAGCTTCTTTTTTAAAGTAGGGCAGGAGTAATCAATCTAGAAAAGAGAAAACAGAAGTGGACAACAGGTACTAGTGGAACATGTAAGGTGTGTAGACAAGAGGCAGATGAGACAGTGGATCAATGGCTGTTGTGGTGCGATGCATATAGAGAGATAAGGGAAGATTTTTTCAGAAAGTGGCACAAGAAAGATTATAGTTACCAGGGTTTAGAAGAGATTTATTGTTTAGAGGAAGAGGAATGGGTAGCATGGGTTTTAGGTTTGAAGGGTGGCTTTCTGGGCGGCAGGAAAGGTACTAAAAGTGCACAGGACTACCAGGTAGGATGCTGGGAGAAATGGAATGAAATAATATGATTTAGAGTGCAAAAAGGTAAATTAGAATTCCAGAGTACAGAGAGGAAAGGAGATGGTGGTAACCTTTATAAGGGCTTCCATGCGAAATATCTGAGCTTTACAGGTGGGGATAGGGTGTGTGAGGGAAAGTGATTTTTTTTTTTTAGCTCTGTTGACGAAAGTGTTAGTGTGGCTGGAATGCCGCTGTACGCCTGGGTGTCACGTGACGCTCTGGCACTGGATGCTCTGACGTAAATACAATTCTTCAGACGTAGGCCGTATAGTCAGGGAAATATGTGACAAAAAAAGGCCAAGTTGTTCATTTCTGGCAGAAAGCATGAAAGTTTGCATACAGGGGTTTTAAGATATGCCGATTTCAAATCCAAGTGGAGGCAAGCGATACAAGGACTCCTTCACCCTCAAATTCAAGATGGCCACCAACATGGCACCCGAAAAACTAATTTTTCAATATTTTTGATTGAATTTGGCCTACCATATAAAATAAATCGTCAAAACCTATGTTTTTAGGGTAAAAATTATATATTCCTGCATTTCGAACACACAGAAACAAAATCTGATGCTGTAATACAAGATGGCCACCAATATGGAGGCCAAAAACTGATTTTTCGATATCTCTGCTTGTGTTTTGCCTACCATATAAAATAAATCATCAAAACCTATGTTTTTTAGGGTAAAAATTATATATTCCTGCATTTCGAACACACAGAAACAAAATCTGATGCTGTAATACAAGATGGCCACCAAAATGGCGGCCGAAAACTGACTTTTTGATATATTTGCTTGTGTTTGGCTTATCGTATAAAACAAATCATCGGAACCTATGTTTGTCAGGGTAAAGATTTCATATTTGTGCATCTCGAACAGACAGGAACAAAATTTGACAAATTTGATGCTGTTATTCAAAATTGCTGCCAAAATGGCAGCCGCAAACTGATTTCTCAATATCCTTGCTTGTGTTTGGCTTAGGGCATAAAGTAAATCATCAAAACCTAAGTTTTTGAGGGAAACGATTTCATATTTGTGCATTTCGAACCCATAGGAACAAAATCTGATGCTGATACACACGATGGCCACCAATATGGCAGCCACAAACTGATTTCTCAACATCTTTGCTTGTGTTTGGCTTATCAAATGAACATCATTTTGGTTTGTGCAGTTTTGAAAAGAAATTGATGACAACAAGGTCACGCCTGTGCATTGAGACAAACCAGTATATATTTTGTACATACATTGAGAATGAGAAAGCATAGAATAGAGATAATTAGGATGAGACTTGCTGACATAGATTCCATAATGGCCACTCATGTTTGAAATCAGAAATACAGTTTCATTGTTTCACACATGGACATTATAAAATTGTCCCATGTCAAATAATGTTGTGAGGTATCTAACCTTGAAATTGTTCTGGGACAGTTATGTTCATGCAGAAACATAATCCTGCATTCAGGCACAAAAAAGAACACTTCAATAGTTAGTAATCAGATACAGTCGAAACAAAAGAACAATAGGTCAAAAATTGTTCTGATCTTGGATCTCAATAGGTGCACTAGAATGGTGCTTCATGTAGCAGTTCGGTATGGCATTTAACTGTTCATGAATTTGATCATGCGGAAGACATGAGAACTTGTGTGTGGTTTTCTGTGTAACAAACTTTCCCTTGAGAAACTCATTGTAGGTCCTCTCAGATGTCTCATGAAGCCGTTGAAGATCCTGAATATGGACAGTCAGCCACCATGAGTAGTGGTAGTGGTCCATTGCACACATCCAAGGAACAATGCGTCTGAGGGTTTCTATATATAGCAGAAAGTGTCCTTCTCTCTGGGACCTCAGATGGTGCAAAAACATTAGCTCTAACTCTAGGGTCTTGTTCTAGTATAAGAACTGGGGATGCTTCTCTGCCATGTCATTGTACCAATCCAGAAAACGTCATAGGGCTCATCAAAGAATCTGAATGCTCGCAGGTATATGCGTGGTATGCATTTTTTTCAACTTGAATAGAGCAGCTGCTGTGACTTGGTGTGCCCATTGTGCTTAGCTGATATGAAACTCCTTCAAAAGACCATCTGTGCTGCCTGAAGTCGTTAGATCAGCATTCACTATTGCAGCAGTCCAGCCACTACCATCAAGCCACTCTCCCAAGACTTTAAGCATCGCCATTTCTATGTGAAGCCTACCCATCAATACTACAAACTTTCCATCCCCATAAGTATCAGGCCATGTCCACTGGGTCTTTTTAGCAATAGCATACAAGGGCTGGTAAACAGTCAGCACTGGCACCTGGCTTGTGTTCACATGGTCTGTTGCCATATATATCATATTCATACCATGTAGCATCATGCCCACAGAGTGTGCAATATCCCTAAAAAGGGGAAGAAGGTCTGTGATGGTAGGAGGCTTGTAGCGCTGCAGGAGCTACAAAACTATAGCTATCTGGTAATGCCTTGATGTTCTTCAACTTGGAAATATTCTCTGGCAGTTGATGTCCCAAAAGGTTTCGAGCAATGCCATGGTGGCCATGTTCAGGATGCTGTGTCAATGAAATGGCTGTGCCATAAAATGCACCACGGGCAAATGTTGAGGATGGATCATGGTCAATATTGTCCAATTGTTCTGTGGTGAACAGATTCTTTCTCAGTGTTGTTGGGCACACCACTTGATCACATTCATTGTGATGTAGTACTCAATTGGCTTCCTGTGTAGATATTTGCAACACTCTGCTGTAGGATACAGAGAGGCCGCTTTCAAAGAGTATATCAACTAAATCATGCTTTCTGGTCTTGTTATGCACTTTGAGCCCCTGATAAAGAGGCAGAGAGGTTTCTCGTTCTGGATTATGAATCATTGTGTGACTATCAGATCTGTGGCGCTTTACACAAATGAATACAAGCAGCTGTGTTATTGAGGAAACAGCATTGCTAATAGCTTTGTCGTCTTCTGTCAGATCTCGAAAATTTGTTTAAAAAAGAATCATCTGAACCAATGCCATAAGAGATGTTGGATTATCTTTGTACTGATCATCACTTATAGTGATCATTTGAAATCTGGTTCCATTTGAAGCAACTGATTTCACACAATATTGGCTGCGTGCATCAGTGTAACTGCATTGCCATCAGACCTTAGTTTGGTGGCATCCAGCAGAACATTTCCAGGGTCTTGACTGAAAGGGAGTATGAACGCATAATTAAACTTGTGAGCGTCAAGACCAGGATACTTAAACAATTTCTCATTCAGGCGTGTTGAATTGATTGCTTTTACTGAGTTTGGTTCAAGTTGATCCAGACGTTTTCTGTACAGTTTTGGAAGTTCTGACAACTTGAACACATGGACATCACCTGTCTCAAGTTTTATGCAATGTCTACCACGTATGAAACTAATTGCATAAAGGCCATTGAGTCAGAATTAACAGCAGATGAGGAGTGTTTTTTTCACTAGACTGTGATTCAATGACCCATGCTTGGTGTAAAGGGCTGTTAAACAGTCTTTGTGATATACTGCATCCAATGCAGTCATATCTCCAGCATCAAGCTTTGTTAATGATCTTGTGTTTCACAAATCTGTTGTAATTTTGCGCACTTTTTCATCCATGTTGAAAGTGGAGACTTTGTGGCAAGATTTTCCTGCTGTTTTTTCGTAGAATAAACAGGGTTTTAAACTGTCATACTTTACAGGTGTGAAGTTTGTTCTCAACTTTGATTTTATAGGTGATGCATTAGTATCAATACTGTCACTGTTCAATATCCGCTTGCTTGCTCTGAGCATTTCTCTCTTGTTACAAGAGGCATAGCAGGACAAACATCAACACATTCCACTGCCATACCATGTATATATATATATATATATATATATATATATATATATATATATATATATATATATATATATATATATATATATATGTATATATATGTATATATATGTATATATATGTATATATATATATATGTATATATATGATGAAATTACGTCAAATAAATATGAGCAAGGTAAACATTACAAAGGCAAAAAATTTGACCCCATCATTAAATTTGACTTTTGGCATTTTATATGATTGGCGGCCATACTGGTTCCCAATATGGTATCTTCGGTTCATAGATTTTGTATTTATGGGTATGAAATGTAAAATTATGTGATCTTTGTGTCCAAAAACATAGGTTTTGGTGATTTATTTAGGGTTGTATGAAATATACGAACAGAGATATGGACAAATTACTGTTCGGCATGATCTTTAATTAGGGCTGCATGATATAGGCCTATATGCTGGCCAATATATAGGCATATATATATATATATATATATATATATATATATATGGTCATTAATTTATTGACAAATACACATCTATAGGGCCTACACAAATTGCAAACATTATCCATAAAGACATACAATATTGCAAATACAAGTACATTAAATTAATTGTACCATCCTCCCCCAACTTGGAATTTACCCCCCCCCCCCCCCGTAAAAACCAATGCAGTGCATTACTACATGAAGTCACTATGCAGGTGACTCATTAGTTTGAAATATTCTCCAGAGCAGTCAGTACAGTAGTTGTCCTGTTCATTATACGTATTCAACTTTGATTTTGCTGAATTTGAAAGAAATAAGCTTTAATTAAATACTATTCTCAAATCGGGCACTTTATTTAAACTAAGTGGGTTTTTCTTTCATTAACGTAGCATGCAAATACAAAGGCGCATTATTTGGAATCCAGTTGTGGAAACCTGCATCAACTATCATTAATATTTTGGCGTGGCAACCGAGTTTTATAATCCTTGTTGAGCCCACCATGAGTGCGTCTTGGTATTCAAGTACTTATCGATTTTGTACTTTGTGTCTTGAACCCCCAATCAGTAGCGGTAAGGACACATTTTCTGATTGTCCTTCAACTGTCTACATATCTCTCATGCCCATAATGCTGGTTCTTTTTGCCCATGATGTGGTTCCTTTCGCCAATAATGATGGTTCCCATTGCCCATAATGATTGTTCCTTTTGCCCATAATGATGGTTCCCATTGCCCACAATGATTGTTCCTTTTGCCCATAATGCGGTTCCTATTGCCCATAATGATTGTTCCTTTAGCCATAATGATGGTTCCTATTGCCCATAATGTGGTTCCTTTTGCCCATAATGATGGTTCCTGTTGCCCATAATGATGGTTCC